>JAWWLZ010000174.1:488064-504716 GCA_035041345.1 Poliocrania exsul
TTTAAAAGTATTTTTGTCACATTCTTAATCTCCAAGTATTTCTTAATAACCCCTCACCTAGTGTAAAGTTGCAAACTGTTGCAAGGTTGGCAGCTTTCAGGTGTGGCATCAGCCTGGTCCCCAGAGGGAGGCAGACATCTTCTGGTGTCACCGGGACCTGCTGGAAAGAATAAGAACTGGTGGGAATAAGGACAGTGGAATTTGGCCCTAAATTAATGCCTCCTGTAGCCTTGAGGGTCTGTGTGTGTTGCCAGCCTAAGCTATTGCTTCTCAAGGCCTGTTTTGTTTATTGATTGCAAAGATTTGTTTTAAATCTCCTCTGATAGCCATTGTAAATCACTGCTTTAGCTTTTAATTATTGTCTCGGCTGCTGGTTCTCTGAATTATATTCAGTGTCACTACTTTGGGGGCTATAGTCTGAACTCCAAAAAGCCACATTTAAATATAAGGTGCCTCAGTTTCAGTTGATTTGAGAAATAAAAGATCAGAGACTATATAAGAAATTTGGGTGATGTTTTAGTGAAAGGGTGTCAGAGAGAGACTAAAAAAAGAGAATTAGATAATCTATGGACTGATAATTGACTTCAGATCATGAGGCATAATTTTTCCTTGATGTAATTCTTAACTTTTTTCCCCTTCATTTCTCAAGGGACACATTTTTTCAAGAAAAGAAAATAAAAGGAATGGTGTAGTCCTTTTATTCTGTAATATTAATTTGGCTCAATTAGCATGAATTTTAAGTATATAATTTGCATTAAAAAAACCACTTTGGCTTTTACATGTTTTTTACTTAATAAATCCTTAAAGTTCTATAAACTAGTCATGTAGTTAAGGTTTAAAGGTTATCTTGGGGCTTTATTAGAAATTCAGGGTAGGGTTTGAAGTCTAACCCAAACATTAATGAAAACACAGATAAATTGTTGAAGGTGTATGCTTATTGATATAGTACACTAATTAATTCTGTTCTCTTTTATTTTTAAGGAATGAGTTAGGCTCAGGTAATAGTACAGTTAAAAGTACAGAATTTAACATAAGAGAAACATTCCTTTTTGGGATGAAATGAGGATCATTTAGCCTGCTATAATAGTATCTTGGAAATACGCTGTATTTGTGCAGTTCTGTGAGATAACACTGCAAGCACCCTGGAATCCCTCTCTAACAGTGCCATGAACACGAATGGTCACTGCAGGCTGAATGGAATGAAAGAGGTTGTATATTGGATGTACTTTATATTCCAAAGTTCTGTGCAGACGGTTGCATGTAAGACTTTGTCATGGAAAAATAGGCAACACACCTTATTTGCATAGCAGATAATTTACTGTTAATTAAATGAAAGAATAAGTACTAGTCCAGATCTACTTATTGTAGAAAACAAATAAAAGAAAGCAATCTCAGGAAAATTTTCTAATAATGAAATTCTCTAAGTGTTGCATGCTCCTTAGTACCCACCCTCCGCTCTCCAGTGTGATGTCGGTGTCCTCTCCAGGACTGAGCACTCGCCTTTCCCACGAGCAGGGAAGGTGCTACATGAACCATCTGCAACCTCTGCTTCTTCAGTAAGAGGACAATTTTCACTTTGGTTGTTTCCTCTACTTTGCTTCTGGGCTCACTGAGTTGACTAGGAGGGTCCTTTGCTTTTTGTTTTCTTATTTTGAGGGTTCCCAATTTCACTTTATGCACAATTCTTTATCGGTGCTCTTTGTTCACATTACTGTCTGCAGGCCAGTTCCATGGTCACGTGCCTTCTGTGACAGAAATTAACTTTTCCTGATTATATCCCTGGGGCCTCTGGTGTCATCCTCTGCCTTTACTTGAAGGCCTCTGCCATCATCTCATGACTGTCAATAATTCTGAGAGCAGTTTTGGGTACCTTATGAGTGACTTGAGGATACTCCATCAGCAGCTGATGTTAAATTTAGAGCATGGCCATAGCATTTAGCATATGGTTTTTCCTTTACAGTTTAGTACCCATCCTACCTTCTAGAGGCTATTTCATTTTTAATTCTGGTGTTTCTGTAGTGAAGTAAGTAATTCTCTCACCTCCAAAGCCAGCCAAAACAATAAATCTAAAACTACTGGTATAATACTTGGATCAAGTAGTGCAGAACAGCTGCAAAACTCCCTTATAATTGATCCTGGTGATTCTCTTTCCCGGAGATTATCTGGCACATGTATAAAACATGTGCATGTATCTCCTTTGCTACTACAGGTTCTGGGTAGGTCTGGTTTCTGTATATCAAATTAATGAGCTGAGATTTCCCTCATGATAGTTACTTCAGTAATTTCCTTTTATCTGTTATTTTCATTCCAAATAGCTTATTAAATTGATGTTTATATTTGAAACACTGGATACAGTAAGCAAAATACTCAGCAGCTCATGCTACCTGCAGCCAAATTCCATGTTTGTGCAAAATAATGGATTCTATTATTGGAGTAGTTGTCAGTAATCAGTTGTCTACAATGTAATGAGATAATGTTTTAATAAAGAGAATGTTTCCCTAATTCAGGATAGCAAATCAGTCTTTAATGTTTGTGTCTTGTATGCTAATATGTTGGATTGCAGTAGACAATTTTTAAGTATATCTTTCTTACTCCATAGGGTAAAAGTACAGTGAAAACAGAAAATCTGAGAAAAATATTTATAAACTGTCATATATAAAAGGAGCTATTATATCTAAAATGCCTCATGTTTTTCTAAAATGAAAATCTACTTGGAGAAGTAATAATTAGAGAAACAAAAAGGAGTATAAAACAACCCTCTTAACACTGGGGGTTAGGCTTTGAAACCACTTGTGTGCCTGTCAGAGCTGACAGCAGTACAGAGTTGTACTCTCAGGTTTCTCTGATCTGCTCCGAGAGAGAATTGTACTCATTTTAAATCTGGCTTTAAAAAAGCTGACTTCAATGAGACACTGACTTGTGTCAGTAACAGAAGAAACTTTAAGCAAGAGGTGCTGGAATGGTATGAAATGGTTTAACGTCAAATCTGTCCCTGCAATTTTCATTTCTTGCATCTCTGTGGAAGGGAGAGAATTGTTGGATCAGTGGATCCACTTTGCTTCTGCTTGGATACATGACTTTATTTTAAATGTGTTCCAAGTCTGGTACAGTAGCTGTAATCAGAGTCCCACATGAGTTACACCAAGCTTCTGAAATGGATGCCTTGGAAGCTTTGGCCCTTCCAGACAGTATATTGTAGTGATTACTGAAGAGAAATTACTGTGAATAAGGTAGTTAAATTCAAACTGATCATGATAATGATAAGTTGTATATTTTTCCAGAAACTGAAATTTGAAATTCTGCATGGCTCTGAAAAGAATCATTATGTCTTTCTTAAAAATATTCCTTATGAGAAGTAGCAAACTGTTATAGTACCATCGTTGCTGGAAGATAGAAGAATATGAAAGGTGTAACTACACTTATAAAATTGATGAGTATAAGTAGACATTTCTCCCTCCTTACAGTTGGGCCTTCCATTAAGTAACAAATCAAATACCAGAATTCCCCTTCCCAAGCCCCAGCTAATGTTGTATTTCTTTTAGTTGAATCTCCCTAAGTCTACAGTTCATGTAGTGTCAGGAAAGCCATTAGAATGGTTAGTCCTTGCCTTGTCAGTTGGTTGTCCTGCTCTTCCTTTTACTGGGGAAGGACCCTTTTAAAGGCCCACTTATTCCTCAAATCTGTGTTTCTGCCTGCTGGCTGGGGATCACAGCTAAGAGCTTCCACCAGCAAACCATTCCTCCCTCTTTAAAATTGCCTCTGGAACAAGTGGTCAATTTAAGTTTGTATTAAATATGAGTTTTGAATTGGATTGTACAGTACTGTCCTAATGTGAAAGCTATGACTTTATAGTGCTCTTTATAAAGCACACCTTCATAACTCATCACATGTTCTCATTTTTCTATGTTCTGGGTATATACTTATAAATCACTTTACCTTTTATAGTCTCTGTACATCTCAAAATAAATCAAAGCCTAAAATTGAAGGGGGAAAGTAATTTATTTTGGAAAAATCCAGTTAGTATTTATTATGTTAGCCACTTGGTGCTTCTCTTTTCTTTCTAGCGCTCCCTGTTCACACTGCCATCCTTCAGCATAATACTTGTGTGTTGTTATTAAAGGGAACAGTCTTCTTTCAGATGTCCTCCGTGGAAACATCCATGCTCAGAATCTAGAGGAAAACCTGAGGGAGTATTATAGATGGTACAACTACGTCTTACTTACAGTATCTTAAGGTCCACATATTAAGAAATTACTCATTTCTTCACACAATCAAGGTCACCACAGGTACTTTTTCTTACACGTATTCTGGCTGGAAAGATTTGGGTTTGTGATTCATTATTTAGTATTAGATGGGAAGGTACTTATAGTTGGTTTTCCACCACTCTTCGACCTAGTCAAGACCTTGTCTCCAGGTGATGTTTGTGTTCAGGAGTCCGCTGAAGGAAGGGGCTGCACCTCAGATGTGACCATGTGGGGTGCTCTGCCTTCCTGAGTGCAGCTCCTCTGGGGGCTGCTGGTGCTTTTTGTGTCCTCTGCCCCTTACCAGCTTCCCTCTGTCCAAGGGAGGCCACAGCCTTCTGCTGGTGGCTTGTCAGGATCTGACTGGCTTGGTCAGCTGATCCTCTCACAAGTCACAGTCTGTTCCACATGGTTACGTTTTGTGATCTCCTTCTTGTGTGGTCATGTCTGTTTGCCACCAGCACCTTGTTTCTAAGAGTTGCAGATTTTTGCCAAAGGCCTTCTTTTAAGAATCAGGGCTGATGTTACCAGTATCATGACCAAACCCACGGAAAACACAATGAAATATTGGATGGAGAACATGATCTTGAAATGCCTGTTTTGTGTCCCAGAGGAGTTCATACCAGCTTCAGATCATTCAAACTGATTTGCGTATCAGCTGTTATTTCTCACCATCTGTTTGTGAGCATTTTGTTGCCCCACAAGGTGCAAGCTCTTTGTACTTTGGATATCAATGTCAGTGACTATCAGGCCACCCCAGCACTGTGCTCTTACTGCAGGACTGTTAGGCCCAGGGGCTTTATACCCCACGTTCTCAAGATTCCCAGGGAGGATGTTCAGTGAAGTTGGCTCTTCCTCTCTGCTGAAGAGTCCTGTCTTGCAGTACTCATTAGCTCACTGTTGACTGGGATTTCACCTCTTTGTAATTGCTTTTCAGCAGCATTAGTCATCTGGAAGCCCATAGTTCATCCTAGCCTGATTGTTTTTCGAAACCGGGCTTGTGCTCGACACCAGGAGCAGAAGCCATCAGAAAACCTTCTTGTCAACCTTGGAATTGCCTGTGGTTAGCCTCAGGCACAGGGTTTATTACAGCATCTGTCTCTTCAGAAGGCAGAATAGAAATTTTCTCTTTCTACATTTTTGAATCTTCCCTAGAAAACCAAAATTGTGACTCAGTCAAGTATTTCTGAAACGATTATAATATCTTTTGGGATATTGTCACCAGAGTCAAATTCCTTCCTCCCTGCAGATCTTTACAGGTCTCACTGCATAGCCTCTGCCTCTGTCAGTCTGTTCAGATCACTGCTTGCTGTACTGGGGCCTGCTGTACCAGCAGCTTCCACCCTCCTTTCTTTGGGATCTTTCAAAGGCAATCTGCCTTTTCTGCCAGGATCTCACCATTGTTGATACCTTGTCCAAGCTGGGTTATGGTTGTCTGGGTTTACAGCACTTCTCTGGCTTTGGCCCACCATCCAGCTTTGCTGTATGTATTCACTATTCCACAAGACTCTCTCTCTTTTTTTTGAGTATCTAGAAGTATTTTGCTTTTAGTACAGCAGCAGAGACAGTCCTTCCCTGTGATCTCCCCTTTTAATCTGAATGTGCTCCTCGATTTAAAGACTCACAGGGACTTCCTGGTGCTGTTGGAGTCTTCTGTCAGCAAATTCATAGCTGCTGGGCCATATCCATTTGACTGGCTGAAAACATCCTCTTTCCTTTGAGCTTCTGCTTTGCACCAATCAGCAGAATAAGTCTTCTGCCTTCTATCTGTGCTTCCCAGCTGCCCTCTTACTCCCCAGTTCTCAGGACAAGTGGAATAACCCATTTTTAAAGCTCATGTAATCTACATTTCAGATCATCCTTACCATTCTCATATTTCTTTTTCTACTTCAGGCTATTCCAGAACATTAGTTCTGGCTGGACTTCTCAGCAGCTCAAGCAGAGCCAGCTTGAAGCCTGGATATTGCAGGTGACACCTTTGTGTAAGATGAACTACTTGCTCTGTGAAGGCTCTGATGCTGCAGTTCCAACCAGTTTAACAGGACATCTGTTGTGGGGTTGTGGCTATGACAGAGAGTTTGAGGGTGTTTCTAGGACTTTTGATTTGGTCAGAAACTTCATACTGTGTATCTGGAGCATAAGAGATCCTGCAAATTGTATCATTTATGTGTCACACAGATTTCCAGTGCTGTACCTGAATTTGTCTAACTAAAATTTTTGTAGCAATGATTGCACCTCTGAAAATTGTAGCTGCTACTTACCTTTAGCTGGAGATGAAACACATCTCTTTTCAGTAATTTTCCCTCAGAGCCACAAACATTAGTCACTAATAAGTGTGGAGAACTGAAACAGATGCCAGAAAATTAAAATCAATTGACTTTATGCATAACATTAACAAGGCATTTTATCTTGGTGACAAACAGTGCTATCTTAAGTAAGCATTCATTTGACCTGGTGGCTTTGATATCACTTGCTATTAATATCCATGTAGCACTCCTTAAACAGCCTGCAGTTTTCAGGAATTTAAATCAATAGTAAATAAAACTAGATATGAAAATAAACTACCCTTTAAGTGATATTTTTGTAAGGGAAAAGGACAAAGAAAAAGCAGTGTAGTACAGTGTGTGGGTGTGTACCTGTATATAAAATATATGTATGGTACAGTGTAGTTTAACAGAACACAGGACATTATTAACTGTAGGCATTTAATGAATACTGTCTTATAAATAGAAAATATTTACTAATGGTGAAGAGTTTCTAAAATTAGAATTGGTCTCAGACACGATATTTAGAATCAGGTTATGGAAGTCATGTTGAGTGGCCACAGGAACAAATAAAACAATTAATGGCAAGCCACTATAAATGCATAATTAATGCTGTGTGTTAAAGGGAACTGTACCAAAGCAGCTTTTGTGTTCCTAGAAAACTGAAGGAAGCTCTCGAAAGGGAACTAATGTGCAGTACAGAGCTGATGAAATAACATTTGCAAATGTTTCTACTGTGTTTGAAGGCTGAAAGGATACTTACAAATTTCCCTGGATTGCAAAGTAGGAATTGAAATTATTTCAGTGCCTTCCCCCATTTCACCAGGTGTGCCTCTAAGCTAACATAAACCCATAAACTGTCTTTGAACCTCTTCCTCTAAAAGGCACTGGAAAATTCATTTGATAAGTCCATATATTGGATTCACAGCTGTGTCAGAAGCCTGAGTCAGAATTTATTTACATAACAGGACAGTTCTTTCTTCTTGCCATGTCTTTAGTTTAGCCTATAACTACAGTAAACTTCAGTAACTTATATTATTGATGTTTTTCAGGAAAATCTGCAGTTCAACAGGTTTCTTGTTTCTTCCTTTTCTTTCTGTAGCTTACTGTGGGTACTAGTTGAGCAAGGAAAGGTTTAATTATTGATGCTGTGATCAAATCTGATGGTGTAGAAGATAGAGCTTTATTCCTGTTCTTTGTGGTATTTTATATGCAAGTCACTGAGCTATTGGATGAGGAATCTGCATTAGAGCTCATTGCAAGTAAACAGAATTGCTGATTTTTGTTTTGGTTGATTGGGGTTGTTTCTGAGGGAATAGGATTAGGATGGTCAAGTTCTAACTATCGATTCACAGCCTAATCCTTTTTAATGTATTAACGGTTGGTCTGTAGAGAATGTGAAATAAAACACAGCTGTTCAAGCTTTGACTTAACAAATGGTGGAACAATATTTCATAAAAAGAAATGTGATTGACCTGACACCTATTAGTGTTGGTAGCATAGTCCTTTCAAAGTAGGTGCCAGAGTTTGAAACAGGGGAAGATTGAATGTTCTTAAACCAGGTTTGATCCAACTCTATCAAAAGTCAGCATTTTTGAAAATCTGTTTAATCCAATTCCCACCCTGTAGCCAGTATTACACTCAAATGGTCTCCTACTGCTCCTTGAGAGCACAGCACGAGTGGTCATTGACATTGGTGGCCTGAGATTTCTCCTCTGAGGTTTCTCACCAGAGTAACACTCTGAAAACACTCCCTGTTATGGTATGAAATATTAAGCATCAGAGAGGCAAGATTGCTGACAGCACTGTAATATCTAAGACATCTGTCTGATTCATAAATATATTATATTTGGCTTCCCAAAAGCAATGGGATGTCAGCTCATACAAGAATCAATTTAAGATTGGAGAAGTTCAGCCCAGTTTTAATTCCAGGGCATCATTATTTACATCACTCAGCGACATAAACCTGTTCCCTTTTCACTTCTTTGCTTTGAAGAAGCCACATATGTTGGTTCTTCTTTGCAGAGTACCTCTCCAGAGACATGCGAACTGAACCCTGAAGAACTGGACCAAGTGATTTGTTGCTCTTTGTGTTTAGATGATAATATTTCTCAGGGTATTTCTGTGCTCTCTGCCTCCCAGATCTCCATAGTTCTGTAGCACTCATGTATGTACATTACTCATAGTGAAAGTTTGCCAGTTTCAGACAGTTGAAAAATATCTGTATCTCTTTTCATACCTTAATCTGACAGGTGTTCCTGCCTTGCTTCATTTGGGAAAAACAGCAGAAGCATAAGACAAATTAGTGTCTATTTAACTCATTACTGAATGTGCTGGGTTTCCTTGCAGAAACACCTGTGTAATAAATCCTTTCTGGACCTCATCTTTTGTAAGAGACACACTATTTTCCCCTTCAGTGACCATCATCATCTCATTGTCTTGCATCTCATCATGCAACTGTCTCAAAGTAACAAAAAAATATTTCCACAGGCTTGCTGGCTGAGGGTAGTTTGAGTACTTGAGGTATTATAGTCAGGGCTACATACTTGGAAAGTCATTGATTCCAGACAAACTTAGGTATGTTTTCATTTTAAAGCACATAATAAACAATTGTAGACCTCACAGAATAGATGACCAAAGATAGAATGCAGAGTGTAAATACTTTAAAAAACAAAATAAAGGAAGTGAAAAATTACTCGGTAATTACAGGTCAGAATATTTAAAAAACAGGCTTTTTGACAATACTGACGTTTTAATTGGTTGAGGTTTATCCTATTTTCCTGTTAACAGTGGGGGAAAGGGACAAGGTGAAGTGGCAAGGACAATTCCTATATTCTAGTGCAAAGACTTGGGCCCTTAATAGTGCTTTTATGCCAAGCTAACATGTCCACCATGAGGAAAAATACATGGAAACTACCTCTTAACAGAGAAATGGAGGCCTTCAATCTGGGGTTTTGTTTTCAGAGAAAGCTTTCTGAAAGTTCTCTCTAGTCAGCGTGGAAGAATTCTAAAATTACTGTGAAGTGGATCTGCCATCCTTCAGTCTGCTTTAGGAGTCCCTTTGAGAAAGAGAAGTACTCTGGGAGATTTGTTACCTTAGATTTTAAGAGATAACCTGAGAAAAATCCATCTAATTACTGGAGCTGGGAGAAAGCTTGTGAAGTAATTTGTAGGCAGTTTAAACACCCCCAGGTGAACCAGTGCTCTGGTTTAGGGAGAAGGCTGGTTGGCAGTCCTGTTTTAGTGATCCTTCACGAGCTGTGCAGCCACATTTCTTGCAATGACTTACTTCCTGCAGCTGGAAGGAGCTTATCTTCCCCAGCAGTTTGTTGTTTAATGAGATATAAATACCCTTCTGAAATGCTTTCATTGTGATAAAATTCTTTTAAATCACATGATTTTTCACGATGTTTTACATTCGGTTTGTGTATCCAGTAGAGCACTGGGGATGAATCAATGCCATGTGATAAGAAAGACTGATGTTATCACTACTCCTGCCTACACTACTGCAGAATCTGCACAGTGAGAGTTTCAGGAAGATAAAAAGCACAGTTTCATGGTTAAGGCAGTAGAAGGCTGCCCCAGAGAAATAGAATCTTGCTGTATATCATATCATGCCACAGCATTCCTGTAAAATCTAAGCATGTAGTCTGAGCTGTACCTCTCAGATTTTCCTGGCTGCATGTTCTTGACTTCTCAGGTGAGCACATTTAAATGCAGGGTGGTACTTTTGGGAAGCACCAAGCAGAGTGTGCCTCAGCTGGACAGTGTTCCCTGGGTACAGGGGTCATCAATGCCCTGGGCGGTGAGACAGAAGCCCCCTTGCCAGGCTTGCAGAGGGGACAGAGCTGGGTGTGCTGCCATTCTGGGGCATCACAGCATGGTGGAGAAGTGGGTCAACAGAAACCTAATGAGGTTTCACAAAAGGAAATATATTTACAAACAATTGAAGGCTTTGGATACAGACACAATACATCAATAAAGGACAGTGAAAATGCTGTCAGAAGTGGGCAAGCTGCTGTCATTTCTTTTGGAAGGGAACTCACTACAGCACTAGGGATTCCTTGAGACCTGTCTGAAAGCTGCACTGTGGTTTGTATCCTTGCTTTTGATATCCAGGTTTTAGATCACACCTTAGCATCCAATACCTGTAGGTATCTTTTTAGGTACAGTTATGAATAATGGTCTTAATTTAATTTCTTTTCATATATTGTTACTTATTATTTTCTCAAGATGGACTGGAAAGTTTCCCTTTTTGGATTTCCAATACCAATGGTAATAATCACATGTGAAATACCTCAGAAGAGTTTGATATGATAAAAAGAGGCTGTTGTAGTTCCCCTCTCTCATAAGACTCTTGAAATGTATAATAGGGGCATCCAGAGGAGACAGACCACAGAGGAGTTGCAAAGACTTTTTTCACGGAGTAGTTTTGAAGAACTAATCAAAAAGAACTTCTTGGATATGAGCTTTCTAGATTGTTGTCATCTAGAAATAAAAGTGAGGCAGCAAGAAAAAAAATCTTCTACATAATCTAAAATCTTTGCAATATTTTACAGATCTGCTCCTGGGCAAATAGTCCCACTATACTGGAGGAAAATTAATAGAAAATGGCCTATTAGTGTCTTTATTTATAGTTCAAGACTCAACAACTCAGTGATTTATGTTTTCAATTTAATCACAGCAGCTGATATAAGAAATAACTGGAAATACAGGTATGACCTTGCTCAAGCAGACTATGTAAAATTCAGTGTAGCAAAGCTTACTTATTGAAAATTGTGCAGTAATAGAATGTTTTTTGCATTGTGCAGCTTGCCAGCTATGTCAATACAAGATAATGGTTTGGGCAAATTACAAGGCTAAAGAATTAGAAATGTAACTGGAAAAAGGAAACATAATATTGGGTTTGTGGCAAGAACTCATTTTCTATGATACAACTAATTTGTAGTTTGATCTTTAAAGCAGAACACAAAAAGAGTACTGAAGCATTTGAAATGCAAAGTCTATTATAGAATAAAGGAAGTGTGAAGACAAAGGAATAGTCCGACAGCAGCCTAGAGAAGGGCAAAGGAACTCTTACTGGGAATAGCTAAACCTTGTATTCTCAGGAAAATAATTTGGTTATTTGAAATAAGAAGCTGATGGAGTTCATGGTGGGAAGTACAAGAATTAGTTTAAGAATACAAAGTTCAGGTTTAGGAATTTGGTGTAATTGACTGTAATATTTTTCTTCACTTAAATCTTCCTTAATACATTCAGGCAAGAGAGGCAAGTTACTGAAACAGTGGGATATGAAGCCATTTCCATTAAGTAATAGAGTAAAACCTGTTTATTCCCTGGAAGGTGTGAGGTGCACGGTCATATCCAAATAACTAACTGAAAGGAAATCCTCCAAATAAATAAATATTGCCACTGATATTTTGTACCCTATTAGAAAATAGCCTTAAGGATCAAAGAAAAGTCTGTTGAAATTGCTTGAGGTATTTCTTGCTAACAACACTGATTTTTTTGCCAGTCTTCTCATTTACACCTCTGTGTTGGAAGAAGAGGGCCTAAGCCCTTCAGTGCAAACATCCTTCATACAAGTTAGATGCATTTTTTCCAAAGGATAGTTTCTCTCCTGGTACAGCTTCTCATAAAATTAGAGATTCATTAATTTGTTAAAATACTCTAATGGCCTGGCACAAGTGCAAGAGGGTGTGATTATTTCTGAGTTATTAAGGGAAGGTTCATTTAGATGCAGAAGTTCACATTGCTTCATTGAAAGACTCTAAAACAATTGTTGAAATAGGTTTTTGGTCTATTAGACTCCTCACTAATCTTTTGGGGGAGCTCATTAACATGCTTGAATGATAAAAGGCATAAGGATAGCTTTCATCAAGTGAAATTGTTAGTGGTGCATCTCATGCATGAGATGCATTATAAGTTGTATTTATGATGTGAGAAACCTTGTAATAGCCTCTGATGTGCTGCATAAATCATTGCATTCTTGGGACATGATAAATGAAGAGAAATTTAATTCTGGGACAGTTCTTAAATACAATATATCACCAAATGGTATAAAAATCACTCCTCATACCATTCTTTGGCCTTCAGCATGTAGAGTGTGATGCACTCCCTCTCCTTTTCCTGTACTGCACAGCTCTAAGCACAAGGTGTGAGTGAAGAGCAGCAACACTGAAATATTTTTGGCCTGTGTCCTTTGAGTCAGGTAGAAATAGTTAATCACATGTCAGAAGCAAGCTTTGGGCTATGATTAATCCCACATGTTGAGAATTATCTTTCAAGAAATTGTTTGAGAGAGAGCATGAACCTTTTTTGAAAGACAATGAGACCACTTGCCAGAGGGGGATTTTCAACGTCCTGTTTGCTTAATAGATACCTGGTGAGAGAAGTCGGCTGAATATGTTTGAAAGAATTATTATTCAGCAAATGAAACCCTTTCAGAGGACTGTTATCCCAGTTTGAAATCTGATAATGTATTTTGGAAAGATGAAAAGCACTTGGGAGTGTTGAATGTGACAGGGAATATAGGACATCACAAATTTTTCCTCATAGTTTTTTATATTTGCTCTATTTCATTTGTGCTTTTATAATGAGCTGGAAATTTTATCAGATTTTTGCTTGACAGTATTTATTTGGAATTAAAATGTTCAGGAAAACGCTCTAGTAGCAGAGCTCTCATGTTTTTCATGCAGGCAAGTGTGTGTACAAGCTCAGAATGTGCTCCTACAGCTTTTATTTACAGTTCCTACCTGCCTAAAGAGTAGTCCATGTACAAGCTCAGCTGTGCCTGTAGAAGACACATAGGAAGATAGCTATGCAAGCTGCAGGCAAAGGTTGTAATAGTTTGATAGAACAGTGCAATGTGTTGGACTCCTCTGCTTGGGCAGAAATATTCCATGTGTTTATTCAAGGACTTGCAGTTGCTTAAACATCTTTCATCTCGAAGATAAAATTGTTAATAAGTTTCATTAGCATCATCCCCTGCAAGTGGATGTCCAACCCATAATTCTCTTCTGATGTTGTATGTTCTTTGATACAGAGAGGTTGTGTTCCATTGGGGATTTTCCTTGTCAAGATTTAGAAAGCAAGAGGCAACATAGAACTGGGAAAGCTCTGCTGCTGAACTGGGTAGTTAAGGCATGCTTGCTGCGTTAGAGTCTAAAGGGAATTTGTGCCTTGAATGTGGATTTCTCCTCTGCTGGGAATTTTCTTCTTGAGGTTTTTCATATGAAGAATGACTTTGGTGACTACTGATAACGCTGTTGTGAAGAATGATCAAATGAAAGCAGGGAGCTGGGCTGTGTTATCTGGGGATGATTTTGCAAATGGGCACAAGGTCTTCATCCCTGATGAGAAGGCCACAGAGCAAGTAAGACAGTCCAGGTGCAAAGAAACTTGAGCAAAGTTTTCCATGATTTCAGTAGTTTGAAGCTTCTTCTCATGGGCAAAGCTTACAGAGTGATTTGTTTGAAAGTATTTATTATGCTTTACAGATTGTACTCCTCTGGTTTATAAATTTTGTCCCATTACTTCATCAAGACTGGGATAGTTTTGTTCATTGTTCCACTCAGTGAAGGGGACAAGGTGTTTCTTAATTGCTTGTGATGCAATAAATGGGCACGTTTTGCCTATGTCATGGAAAAAACCTAAAGAAATAAAAGTTTACTATTTTCTCAGTGTGACAATTGGTGAAATAGTTCTAAATGGTGCTGGTTTGATTTTTTTAAAATGACTTTACAAAAATTATTTTTTTCTCTGTCCACTTCTGGCCCATGAGAGTGTGTTTGAAACCAGTGTGTAAATAAGGTACAGTGGTTAATAATAGAACCTCTGTAACTTTTAGTACTGATAGTAGAAAGTTTGCACAGGGGGAACATGAAGCAGATGTTGCCTTCCTTTTTAGCAATAGCAAGATCAAAACTGCACTGCAGCCTTTGAACTCTTGAAGTCAATCAAACTGTTTATGGTTTTCCATTCCCAAAATAGAAAAGAGGCAAGAAGGAGAAAAATGCAAAACAACCTCCATCCTCAGCTGAGCACAAATGTAACTTAGGGTCTCCTTCTGCAACTGTTTCAAAAATAGCAATCCACATAGTTAATTTATGTCAAAACAAAGCCAAGTAATTTTGGTTCAGCATTTTACTGTGTTAGATGGAAAAAGAAAGATAATAAAACACTGTATCTGAGAACATGAGAATCTTAAGAGTCCATGTACCTTGTTTTGAGAACTCTCACCACTTTTACCCTTCTTTTGTGCACAATTGCTATATCAGCTGTTATCTTATTGTTGATTTTCCCTTTATCATGGTGCTCTGAAGGCTCCCTAGTGTTTATCTCTTCATAGTTTGAAACAGAGGAAACATGCTCAGTTGAAGGACAATCACAGGTAAAGTATTACAATTTAGAAATATCAGAGTATTGCCCTAATTTCAAGCTCTTTGGTCTCTTTTATTAAAATTAACTCTCATAAACATTTTAATAGCCAAGGGGGCCACATCTTTTGATCTCAAATTCATAAAGCTCCATTTTTTTCCGAGAATGGCAAAGAGAACAAGGAAGGCTGTAAATGGTCATGTGACTTACAAAAGGTGAAATGCAAGTTCCAATCCATACACAAAATAGAGCAAATTGATATGAACATTAAAAGACATTATATCTATAGATTAGTAGCAACAGCTGCACAATTAAAATTAGTTTGCAAAACTGAAAAATTGGTCCCTGCTTCATATTGATCACTGGACATGGTCTATTATAATGTACAAAACTAGGAAGATTTATGCTCATCAGTGGAATAAAGTAAAATCTTAACATCTGAGTCCAGTGAATAAATGCTTTAATTAAAATGAATAAGAAGCAAGTCTTGCTTTGGTATGTTGCATATTTTATACTGCCAGAGTTTTAGATGTCCTTTAGATACTCAGATATTTGTTCAAAGAGAGACAGTCCATACCCAAAGAGCATATTTGGGTAGGGGAGAAAAATAATGCTTTTGTTGTGTAATGTCACTAGTGAGATGTATGCCCTAGTTCTGACAGAAGTGCTGCATTTGAGAACCCTGTAACATTAGATACGGGGTTTTCATTTAAAATTTACACCAGCAGCCACAACAACAAAAAGACACTGAAACAAAGAGCCCAAATGCAAATCAAAGAAAAATCTGCATTATTGAAAAGAAAGACATTGTTTTCTATTAGGGCTAAATTGAATTGAATTTCTCTAGATTTCTATTATTTTGCCTGATGGAAGTTGGCTGCAAAAAGGCTGAGGGCTGGAAGCAAAGCAAAAGTGAGCAGTACAGAGAGTGCTGATCCCGGGGCTGGGCAGCAGGAGGCTCCAAGGTGGCACTGGCTTTTCCTGGCTACAGTGGTATTCTCATCTCAAAAAGAAAGATTCAGAGGTAATACTTGTGAAGTCTGAGTTAAGAAAGGCCAAAAAAAAAGAAAAAAAAAGGAGTAGAAGGACAAAAGAAAGACATGGCGGCAATTGCTGACTGTGCTGAGGGGCTCATGACAGAGCAGCTGCAGCAAGGGAGCCTGAGGGCTGGGTTTGTACATTCTGGAAGTGGCAGGGAAAGTTAGCATTTCTGTGAGCTAATTTTTCCTCTTTCTTTAATCCTTTTTCTGTCTGCTCTGTATCTTTTTCGGGGAATAAATAATGCCATGCTGGTTTTGGGCCCTGGTGATCCAGCACTGGGACAGAATCCTCGGGAAAATCTCCGGTAAAATCAAATGCCTCAGAGGTAACCCCAGAAGATACAGGAAAGTAGAGTTCTTGTTGAAGAACAGTGACAGCAAATAGTTGCAAAGAGAGAGAGAAAAAAACCCAATCTGTTGGCAAAAGAGTGTTTCTAAGAGAAAAAGATATATGCAGGACTGGTAGTGGAGCACCAGAAAGCACAGCCATAGGTTGGAGGGTCTGTATCAGAACCTGTGCCAGCAAGGGCGGCACTGCCAGCTGGGAATCACAGAATCAATTGGGTTGGAAAAGACCTCTGAGATCATCAAGTCCATCCTTTGGTCCAAATCCAATCCATTTACTAGATCATGGCACTCAGTGCCATGTCTAATCTCAGTTTAAAAACCTCCAGGGATGGGGAATCCACCCCCTCTCTGGGCAGCCCATTCCAATGCCTGAGCACTCT
>JAWWLZ010000174.1:512758-529024 GCA_035041345.1 Poliocrania exsul
ATTCAAAAGGGGATGACCAGCCATGCTCATGGCTCTTGAAATGTGGCAGGATATTCTGGTTACTGTTATGCAATCTCTGCTCATGCTGTGGGAGTTTGTTTTACAAGTTTTTGTTTACTGTCTATTTACAGGAGCAATTTGGTTTTGGATTTCATGCACATATTTAATTTTAGCCAAACCAGAGCTATTCTGCTTAGCCATCTGACTCCAGCATAAACAGACAGTGTGCAAGATGAGGTCCAAATCTTTCAGAGATTTATTTGTGATGTTATGAAGCTCAGAAATAAAAATAATTAATTAAACCCTTTAAATTGAGGACCTCTCTGAAAATGTAAAAAATATGAATGTTGGTTTCTTTAATACATCTTTTTTTTTCTGGTTCTGTAACAGAAGGTTGCAAATTAATTTCTTAACAAGACCTGATAATTAGTTTTGGCAAGATCAACTTGGATGGAAAGTGTGTATGAAATCCAACCAGGCCAGCCAGGTGACTGTGAGAACAGCAAGAAATACTAGATTTTCCATATGATGTTTGGCTAGATACAAAATTTACCTTGGAAATGGAGAGTGAAGTTTTTAAATAGGTAGAACTGGATGCTTTAAAATCACAGTGCCCATAATTTTAGTGTAATAATTCTTTTTGCAACAAAGCTGTCTAGTTTGTCTTATTTCCTGGCATGGAATTTAGAACTAATGTTCTATTAATATAGTGGGATACAAAAGGCATCAAAACAAAGTATTTTTATAATAACACCATATTAAAATAGACTACATTGCTATTAATATAGTGATTTATTACTATAGAGCATATAAAAAAAGGGCAAAAAGGCTGATTATTGAATACAGTCCTGTATTTCTTATGATGTTCAAGTCCTACAATATCTGCCATTAAGTTATGAACTTTTGTCATCCCCCTGGGTGAGAATTGGGGCTTACTCCAGGATGTACATAATGAATCAGCATTTAGAAAGGTACCTCTTTTTCCACTTTTTCAAGGGCAAAAGAAATGAACTGGGAAACCTGAGACTAAAAAAGAGCAACAGGAAAGAGTAAGTGTAAGGAGTGACTGATGGGATAGGAGCAGAAAGCTGTCAGTTTGGTCCTTGAGAGGTGGCCAGGGCTGGTTAATGAGCAAGATGGTTAAATGTGTTCTAGACACCTTAAGAAAGTGAGCAGGACTTTTCCTCAAACTTATGTCTTGTCCCTCCACTTCTTTCCTCACCTACTTAGTTCCACAAATGCTGTGTGCATTGGTGTTTAACAGAACTTTCCTGTAGTAAACCTTAACACTGTTGCTGACTTCTCTTGCAAGCAAGCTTAAAGTGATTTACTTTTCTGGAACAACTGCTGAACTGGGAACCCAGCTGTTCTCACCTGCCTTGTAAGCAAAGTCTCCTGGAAGAGCCAAAACCTTTCAGCTGTTGGATTATTCCCTTTGACTGTTGCACACTTGAGAGCCCAGGTCTAAACCTGAATGTGTGGCTTGGATTAAAGTAGTTGCTGATAAAAGTAATCAGCTGAAAGACTGGTTTGGTCCAGATCTCTTGCATTCAGATTTCTTGCTGTTAAGAACAGGCAAGCCCACAGGTGTGCTGAACTAAAAAGATAGACAGCTTCCAGGGATCCTGAGTAGATGCACAGCAAAGGAAACATCAAGGGCTTAATCTAAATTGGTGAAATTGCCAGCACTGAAAGTCCTGTCCTTGAGGCTGACTAGTTGCTAATGTGAAATTCTGGCAGTGCTTCCCAGATCTGTTGAACCTGTAGATGTTTGCAGCTACAAAAGCCTCAGAAAAATTGCAGCTTTATGTGTGGGCACAATTGCATCCCTGTATGCCTGTGTCTGTAATGTATGTTTTATTCTGATAGCTCTCAAGTAAAGAGCAATAATAATTTTAAGCAGCTGCCCTTTCTGATAGCTGCTACCTTGGGGCTCATTCCAATACTCATTGAAAGTCAATGACAAAGATCCCATTACCTTTAATCATGCAGGATCAGGGCCTTACATGACATGGTCAATGCTGCTGAGCATTTGTTCAATGAGTATTTGCTTGCATTAGACCATGGCTATGCTTTTGACTGCACTAACTCATTTCTGCAGTAGCTCTTCGTAAACATTCTGGTTCAGGAGTGTCAGTAACCAGGGATGTCTGTCCATGGAAATGGACATAGCTGAGTAAACGTTGGAATAGGGTCTTGAAAACAGGTTTGAAATTTATGACTGTTCATACAAAAAAATCTGCTGTGGAGATTCTACCTAGCAAATCAAACCCCAGAGGGGGATCATTCAATTCGTGGGTTCAGTGATAATCAGAAGAGGCTGAAGTTTAAACCCCAAATACTTCCTGATAATGAACTGGTCACATGCAGGCCACTGGAATGGAATGATCCACCAATGAGAGGAACAAAGATTTGTCAGGCTGTTTGCTTACTTGCACTGTCCCACCCTTTACAACACCAGAAAAAAAACAATACTTAACTTTCTAAAATATAAAAGTTGTACTTTCTAACTGTGAGCACATATTTTTGGGGTAAAGCCTTTGCCCATGGAGGTGGCAGGATCTTGCTTTGTCTTAGTGCAGTATGCTACTCTTTACTGATTTTGATGCTACCCTTCTTAAGCAGCCGAGTTCATTCAGACCAAAATGCCTCGACAAGAATTCTACATATGTCATATATATTATGTTATTTCAGGAGGGAATAGGAAAGAAAAGAAAATCCTCAGCAGAATTGCTATAGAAACCAATTTTTGTTCTTGGCTTTGTTGTTTTATCTCTTCTACTTCATTGTTGCAGGAGAACTGAATGCAAATGAGAAGACCAGCCCAATCTCAGACACCAGTTCTGTGGGATTTAATTTAGGAATTGAAACTTCATCTTGAATTTTTTCTAGGCAATTTGCAAGTCAGATTATTTGAAAAATCCAGTCAGTCTAAATATTTTTTCCTAGGCAGAGGAGTGTTTCAGCTTTATCTTATCTCTATATATTGTTTTTTATTTTTTTTTTTCAGAAGCTGGTGATAAAAGGCCCCTTGTTTTGTGACTGTTTATGTGGATGTGACATTATCTCTCTGTACGACTGTCTCTCTGGGTTCTAGCAAAGTGCTTTAGAAGTCCAGGGACATCTCCTCTGTTCTTTTGATAAGGCAGTTTCCTCTTGTTTCTGCCTCTTCTTTCTCTACCTTGGCAGAATCTGCCATGCAAATAGTGCGCAGATGAAGGATATCTTCTGAAATCTGTGCCAATATTTTGTATCTTTTGTAATTAACTTAAGACAATAATGCTTTCTTTTTGGAGAACATTTTTTCACCTTGCATTGCTACCATTTTACACTTCAATCAAAACCAACAAAACCTTTTGTAGGGAATTATTCTATAGCCTTATGAGTGTTTGATCATTTCTTCAAGGTGATTCTTTACATGAGGATGCATATGCAGCTGTTTCATTTGAAGGGCCCATTAAAATCTTTGCTCATTTTTCAGCTCTGGGACTGGATGAATTTTTATTCAGGTCTGCTGACTTCCTCCCAGAGGAACGTGTTTGCATGTTAAGTAACTTTCACTGGTAAAGTAGATATAGTGCTGAACTATGAAAGCATAGAAAGGACATTATCTTAATTCTGTCTAAGTCATCTCTGCCAGGCAAGTTGATAGCTACTGTTCTTTGTAGCTATTTCTGGGCACTGGACATCAGTTCCTGAGGTGTGAAAAGCCAGACTCTCTCATCTGCTGTTTAAGAGTGGGCCTGTTCCCATTTCCCATAGCCATGCTCTGAATTCCCCATACACTCATTTATTTCTCTATTTGGAGCGTATCATTTCCCTCCAGCAGTAATTTGGGAACTTCTGCTTGATCCCCACCTTCTAGTTTTGTAATTTTGTGCCAGCAGCTTCCAGCCAATAATTCATGCAAACATCTAATGTGCAAATTGGATTGGCTTTCATGGGGTAAAAACCAGTTCTATTCTCCATTAAGTGTGAGATTAGGTTTTTCAGCAGGATGAATGAGCCCTGAAGTAATCTCCCTCAGGTTGGCTGGGACCCTGGAAACCTGGAAGAGCAGATCAGACAAATCCCTCTTGGGAGCAGTTGTTCCCATGTTTCTGCACAGGGATGGACAAAATGATCTCTGAAGGACGGCTTTAGGATCTGTTTATTTAATGATGAATGTATTTTCATTCATCAGCTTGTGGGTTTGTTATAGATAAAAGCAGCATACACTGAGGTAGCACTAGATTTCAGAGCTTTCCCTTTTGAACCAGAGTTAAGAGAGAGGATAAACTTCCTTCCCTTGTTATCCTCTGGGAATGGCCTTTCTTTTCCCCATCCACACCTACCTGTGCTCAGAACAGGACACCCTCTCTCTCTGCTTCTGCATTTGATCCTTCCTGGGTCACTGCCATGTGTGAGCTTGTCCAGTTCTGCTCTGAGATTTGAACCGTTTTCTGCTGCAACTGCCCTGCTCCTTCACAGCCCTCAGCTGATGAGGCTTTGAATCTACCTCAGAAGAAGGAATGTTGTTTTTTCCTGGGCTATTTCTTCCTCTCAGCTGGTTTACATATAATCCTACCTGAAAGGTTACTTATTCTAGCCACAGTACCAGCAAGAAAACTGTATTCTTAATACAAAGGTGTTGTCAATAGGTTGGCAAGTATTCTAAAAATACAGATGCATTATTAAAACATTGTCTGTCTTGCTCAATCACCAAATCTTGGAATGTAGCTTGTGGCTTTATATTCTTCCTGAACCATTTGTAGGTTTAAGCTGTCTGTGATTATCACTTAGACTTTCTTTGCACCTCCCAGACACAGTGTATTAGTGTTAGTGTTAGCATGGCCTAGCTGCTGCAGTGATCCCTTTCTGGGCAAAATACAACTTCAGTTTGCTTATCCAAATTAGACTGTGTGCTTACAATATAGACCTGACTGATAGGAATCTGCATTTATGAACAAGGTTTATGAAAATGGTCTGAGGAAAGGAAATCTCCTAAACGGTACTTTTAGGTTCTTCATTGTTGGTGCAAAGACCCTTTTTGCACTTTTTTGTCTTTTTTTGTCTTTTTCTCTTTTTTACATAGAATACATTATTTCAAAATCTTTACCTTCATTACTTTGAACCAATCAGAAAAACCTTAATTACTGCTCCTTACTACACTTCTAGCAAACTCAACTCATTACACTTATAGTATACTCAGCTCCCTCTACCTGCAGTACTAATTACTCCAAGCTATAGAGGTTTTATTACTCCATTTCAAGTTAACACCATTCTCTTTACTTAACATCTTAATTTTCTGAAACCAGTTACTTTGCATTAACAGATGCTCACCTGCAAGAACAAACCCAAACCATATAAGCTGAACTATTATTTGTCTTCATTTGTTACTCACAGCACTGCAACAGCTCTTGTCCATTGTTGACTTTAATCTTTGTAGAAAAAAAAACCAAAAACCTTTTTTAAGTTATTAACTGTTCACACATTACGAACTGTCCACACTGCTTTTCACCCCTTTAGCAAGAGTCCAATTCACCACTCCAGGTTTCTTTGCTGCTCTCCTCTTCTTCTCTGTTGTTTTTAGTTCTATGAGAAGTGCTTTTCTGCTCTCTTCTTCTCTGTCACTTCCTTCTTCTTCTCTGAGAGGTGCTGCAGTTTTGTTTTCCATGATTGACTCCAGGGTTTCTGTCCCAAGCCTCAAGGTGTCTGTATTTAACTGCATAGCAGACAAGCTACAGCTGCTGTGCATTACAGCCAACCCATTTCAGCTGCTTGCTTTTCTTGCTTTGATGACCTTAGATCCACCTGATGTTGTTTGGACTACTACACCCAGAAGTCCTTGTGCAAACTGACAGAATTCCATACCCAGCAGCCTTTGTAAGAACTGACACATGTGACGTGGACAGATCTTCCTTGAGGGTGTTAGCCACCCCCAGAGGGTGTTACCCTTTCTCTCTGGGGGTGTCAGCACCATCTTTGAGCTACACAGAAAGAATTCCACATCTCTGTAAAGTTCCTAACACGCCTCAGACAAAGTATTATAGTCTCTCAGAGCAAAAGTTGAAGCAAACACACTTAAAGCAGCATTCTCCAGTGACAAAGAGCATCCTACAGGCTTAGCAGTCAACACACTTTTATGGCCCTAATAAATCTGCCTCTCTTCTCCTGCCTTTGTTTTTCTTAGCTAGATAGTTACTTTCTTATCAGTTCAATTAGGTGAAAGCAGGTATTAATTTTATTTTCCATTTGATTTTTGGCAGAAAGGAATCTTCTGTACTGATATTAGCAGTATGCAAAAAAAACCCATATTAGAATTCAAACCATTTTAGTTTAATGTTAAAAAATATTTGCATTTTTAATATATTTTCAAATATTTCTTATGCAGCTTCATTTCTATTTTGCAAGGCATAATGACAGTGATCATTCCTCTTTCATGTGAATAGCAATGAATAGCTACCAGAAACATTTTGGGATTTGTTTAAGGCAAGGCTGGCCACAGAAAAATGAATGGGGTTTTTTGGCCAACTCTATTTTCTCAGTGTAAAAAGGAGCTATTCTATGATTGGCATAATTTCACAGCAAGGTTGCTTGGGGAAGAGCAAGTCATCAAAATTCCTGGAGAACAAGGTATCACATTTTTTCCTCTCTGCCATTCAGTGCCCTCTGGGTAGGTTCTGCCATCTCCAGTCTGGTTCAGCAAGGCCTCCACGATGAAGGTTTTCCCCCCAGTTTCACAGAATCCATGCCCTCATCCTACAGATCCTCCCCAGCTCAGAGCAAATAGTGCCTGTGTGCATGATTTCAGTCCAAATCTTTCTGTCCTTATGATGTGCTCCATCAATACAGACATTTTCGAGAGTTTCTTGCAAAGTTCCTGCTTGGAAATGCCCAGACTTTTGGGAAGGGTTTGTTTTCTTCTCCAGTGTCCCCAGGTACTGCTGTGTACACTGTGCTTGCTGGGCTCTTGCAGTGGCCCCCAGTATCACTGGCCAGATTTCCCTAATTGCACAGTCATTAATGAGCCCTGCACAGCCTTTCCTTCTCTACGAGGACATTCCAGGCACAAGTGGAGGATTGGATTAACACAACCTTGTAACTAGCCAAGCAGCAAGCTCTGACTGATTTTCATGTGTGCAATTCAACGCTGGTTTAAAACAAAACAAAATAGAGAATAAGGGGGTTGTTTTGTTTTGAGGGTATGGATAAACTTTATTAAGAGGTCAGGTTTCCTCAGGCCAAGTTCAATACTCAAAGCAAGGTTTAATCAATAATTTAGCTCTGCACAGGTCTGATTGATTGACTGACCCTTTCATGTACTCATGAGATGGATTAATGAAATAAAAAAATGCTCTCTGGAATAAGCAGTGGCTGGTCCTTTAAGGTAAATGGCTCTTCTCTCTCCTTGGGGCAAAGCCCCAGGATGCTTATTCATATCACGATACATTATTCTGCTGCACACTGTATTGGCTCATAAGACAGGCTGTCTCCTCCCACATCATCCTGCTGATCATTCACTTCATTTGTTCCAACCTCAATTCCTCTCTACCAAACAGGAGAAATCTGAATGGCACCTTCTATTTTTTAAGTGAGTTTTCCTCTAGGTCATGGACATGACCTGATCTTTACAAACAGAATTTCAGGAAAAAAAGCTTTGCCGAGTTTCTGCATACAAAACTCTGGAAACTCAGGCTGGTGAAGTATCAGCCCTGCCCTGGATACTGCTTCCTGTACCAAATAGAAGTCTTCTAAGATTAACTTGATTTTTTCCACATGAAACTGAATTTAACTCTGCTTATGCAACCAATTTGTGCTGAATTATATAGGTAAACACAGTACATGGGAAAAAAGACACTTTTGAAGGGCTGCTGAGGATATCTATAAATTGGCAAGGGCATCCTGAAGATGGTACACACATTATATAAAGGCAAACTACTAGTCTCCATAACTTTATATAAAAAGAAGTGTTGTTAATGGTTATACAATAGTTTATTTACAGTATATTATATAATTCTTTTTGAATTCTGATGACAAGGACTTCTGTAAGTCCCATATTTGCCCTCAGATGCACTTCAGTTTCGTTCACTTAATATTTATTGGGGTTTCAGTTCTGCTCTCCTCTGCCAATAGTCAATTAAAACTTCCATAATACTCAACTACCAATGAAATAAATGTAGCTCAGTGGATAAAAGTGCCCCTTCTACAAAAGTTGTGCTATTTTTATTCAGAATGTTCCCTTGCACTTTTTCTCCTCCATGTTATATTGGTGATGATATTTTTATCTCTGTCAGCCTTAAACTTTCCAAACTTCCTTTCATGGGCTAAGAGTATTGCAAAAAAAAATATAAACCAAAACAACACACACACACACAAAAAAGAAAAACCAAAATCAAATAAAAAGAAAACAACAAAAAATTACAAACAAACAAACAAAAACAAGGAGGGGTGGCTTGCATGTGGAATTTAGGATTGGCAAGTTAAATCTTATTTAACTATTCTGAGTATTTCTGTTGTGATTACTTTCCTGTTCTTTTGAATATCCTTTTCCTTTTTTTTTTTTTAGTTTAATGTCTTGATATATTAGGTATGTTCAGCAATGCATAAAGCATTTGAGAAGTTTTGGAATGTACTTTAAATTTTAATTGACTGGTTAGCTTTTCTGCAATGTCAGTATCTTTCTATGTTCTCTGAGCTAGGTAACCATCTCTGGTGACTGATTCACTAAGAAGATTTTGGTTTAGGCTTTAAAATCCAGTTATTAGAAAATGACATTTCAAATAGAAATAGGTGTTGGTGAAGTTAAATTCACTTCAGCTAGTCTACTTTAAAAATGTCAACTACATGAATCAGCACATCTGCTTGATTGGGTTTTATTTCAAATGTGAGAGTAATGTTTAAACAAAGAAAAACCCCTTCCACCACTGCAGACCATTGGTGAAACACTAGTCATGTTCATAAGGGAATAGTCTCAGAAACAGCCCAAATTAGAAATAGATTAACTACAAAAATTGTGTAACTGGGACTAATTTTACTCCTGAGCTTCTGGATTTCTGTCTTGGATATGTAGAGTTCAGCATCTTGGAAAGAGAAGGTACAACTCTTACGTTGTGTTCATCTTAACTAGACAATACCTGACCTTTTTTTCCCCTAAAATGTCCTGGTTGTGCCAGTGCTTGGCTTTGTTTGGAAAGGGAATAAGTTCTCTGGCTTGTGAAGGCCTCTCTGACAGTAGGGAAAGCACAGTGCAGTTCCCACGTGCCAACAGAGTTCTTTATGTGTACTGCCTACACCCAAACAAAGCCCAGCTGGCTGCAGCAGGTGGATTTGGAGCATGGGGCAGGCATGGATTCCTCCTGGAAAGGTTATTAATATCCCTGAAGTAAAACACATACTAAAAAGTCTTCATGGGAGTTAAAAAATCAAAGCTTCGCTTGGAAAAGTTTCTCTCCTAGACATGTGCTGAATTATCAGTGCATTCCAAGCCTGTGCTGTTAATTGCCCAAGCTGCGCTTGCACACATGTCAGAAACCTGGCACAGCAGAGCCTCGAGCTGTGCTCAGAAGGTCCAGAGGTCTCCTCAGGAATAAAAGTCATTACGAGGCATCCTTGGGCTTAAAACAGTCACTTTCTGTCTTCTTGTTCCTGGCTATTCATAGAACATGCAGACTTTTTTTTCATATGCCAGAGTTAATCTTTAATGATTTTCTCCTTTACGATACTTTTTTTTTTTGCTATCTCAAATGTCAGTTACAGACCATCAGATTCATTTCTAAAATTAATTTTCATGTATAACAGCTCCTTCTCCTTCTATTTACACTCCATCTCCAACACAGAGCCTACAGAGAGAAGATTTTATAGAAATCCTACTTTTAATCTGTTTGTGTTTATGCTCATAGTGTCTGTTAACATTAAGAAACTGTACATGGGTTCAGAAATATATTTTACATAATCACTATATCTATTGTTTCTGGAACATTGCTAAACATTTTCTTTTCAAAAGCGAATACCATACCTAAGAATAGATAGAAGACCATTATTTCAAATTAAGTGATAGACAAGACAGTGTAGAGGTGTATATATTTATATATACACACATGCACTTCCTCTTGCCGGAGTGTATTTAGAAGCTTTTCAGTTTCTCCTAACTTTATAAAAATGTACTTGGTAGACTGGAGTTTTCCTCATTGATTTCTAGATACTTCTTGTTTCTAAAGAAAAAAATTTGAGCCAGTTCCACGTATTTCTGGTAAATTAGATGAAGGAAAATGAATTCTATAAAAAAAAAAGAAATGACAGCTAAAAATAGGTCCAATTTAATAAAATTTCCTGTTTTCAAAAAGACCTAGGAAATTAAGAAGGTGCTGATCTGCCATATCCATTAAAATACCCACCCCATATGTAAAAGAAATAGCTGTTAAGAATCTTCATGAGTTCACTGTAAAATCATGGTGGCTAGAGAGGATTAATTAGGCCACAGCTTACAGGTGTCACACTCAAAGACAGTTTTATTTAAGAACTCCATGGAGAGACAAAAGACAGGTAAAAAAGCCTCAACTAACTTCTAATTACAGAATATATCCTAACCTTCTTCCCACCCATAGCTACGTCCCATAGGTTGAAACCACAGTGTCCATTAAACTCATCACAGCTTTAATTGGATGATACTTTTAGCACCATTGCCATGACCACGCCATCTTCCAAGATTCCTTTCCCATGAGCAGAATAACTCAAAGCCTTCTTATCTTCTTTGGTTTTGCTTGCAATTGGTCTCTTTCCCACAGAATTAACTCGCACCTGTTAGGAGGCCCCAAAACTCTGTCTGTTATTCTAAAACCCCTTTTTCTTAACTCAAAAATCTCTTCTTATTCCTACACCCATATGGTCAAATTGAGTTTAAAAAGTGGAACTTTGTGGCCATGTAAGGGCAGGCTGACAGCTCCGAGGACTCTGCCTCACTGAGGCTGCTCCTCCCATCCCTCTGGCGGGCACTGTGCAGTGTGTGTGCGCTGAGCCCAGGGAGAGCACAGTGGGCACGGGCTCCACACAGCTCTGGGGTGAGCACACAGCACATGTGCCATCCCCCAGGAGGAAATCAAACTCCCCTGGTCAGCCCTGTGCCCAGCTGCTCCCGAGGAAGTCCTGGATGCCATCAGCATCTCTCATGCTGCGAATCAAGCTGAGTGGATTGGAGGTGGCAGATTCCATTTGAATGTAGAACAGTCTTGAGCCAGACCAGGGACGAGAGAGGAATGTTTTGGGATAACACTGGGGACACTGGAACTGGGGGGCAGGCAGGAGGGAGAAGAAACAGTGACTAGTTTGACAAGTGAGTTTGACCACTTTGAGCTGAGGATACAGGAGTGGTAGGCAAGGAAGTGGAGCTTTTTGTGTGCAAGAGGAGCTTTTTAGAAGTGGTACAATTCCATCTACCACAAAATACAAAGACCTGCAAGAACGTATACCATTCCAACAACAATGTATATAAGTTATTAAATAATGATCTGATTTAAAAGACTATAAATGAAGCCTTTAAGTAGGTCTTTTCTACATGCATATTATTCCTCATTAAAGAAAAATATGTAAAAAGGTCATTGGTAATTGCTTTGTTAACCACTGTAGAAAATGCCAGTTCTCTGGTCACAGATACCACTAGTTCAGCACTTAAGGTCTCTGCAGTGTTACATGTGATTATTTTTAAATACTGTTAATTCTATTACTCCATTGAGATGTGGTATAAACACTGGGAAATGGCAAAACTAGAAGCCAGTGACGTGTAGTGGGAACACACACATTGAACATGGCAGTGAGAGGCAGCTTTAACTCCATCAGTAATGTGTAAAGCCTAGAGGGGAAAGCAAGCAGATTATCACAGACATGAGCCTGGGAGAAAGACTGTGATAAAGAGTTAAAAAAAAAAAGCCCAATGGTAGAAGGAATGAGGTTGGCATTTTACAGGAGTCAAGAAAGAAGAGTGTGGTCAGGCAGCCTTCCTCACCCCCCACTCTCAGCACCTTCTGCAGCCCATTAGTATGGCAGCTGCCCTGCCAGCTCTTCTTTCCCTGGCAAAGAGGTTCATCACTCTTTAGCCAGCCACTTGTAATGCTGCTCAGTGCTGTGGCTTTGAAGGTTGGTTGGGTTTTCCTTTTTTTTTTTTTTTAAACTCTACCTTGGAATGCTTGAATTTTTTGGTTTTAATATCACATTCTGAACAACAGAAAGTCAAAATCAGTCCAGGAAGGAAATGAATCTATTGAGTAAAAAACAATGGTAGATATTCAATGTAATAACTTGGATTCATTTGGGTAATAGCAAAAGGTAGCCAGTCAGTGCATCATAATTATTTTCCTGTTTGTGTTAGCACAGCCTTGTACTGTCACAGTTATAATTAATGTCACCATTGAGGTGGAATTGTGAAAAGGCTGTGCCAGACAATTAAAATGGTAATATGACTTCAGAATCTGTTTGTGATCGTATTGATTCCTTTAGTGGAAAGCTTCTCTGTGACCTTTTCCAAGCACATACTGTACTTTACACACTTTTGCAGATTAATCTTGTAAAACAGTTTTTTAAATTGTCTCACAGTAGGCTTGTAGGATTTTATAAATTGCCTAAAAGATGATAAAAACTACTGTGATTTTGTGATAAAGAGCATTAGAGCACTGCCAGCAGATCACAAAAAGTGCCTCTGAAAGTCTATTGGGAATCCCCCATGGCAGAATGAAAATCACAGTAGGACAATTAGGAAAGGGAAGATGTCTTTTATTAAGACACAGGTATTTGTTGTGGTGGAAAACTTGTTTAAAAATGTGCAATAGCTATAGCTATGAAAAAAAATTTAGAATGAGAACAATTTATGGTTCATAAAGTATAAAAATGAGAGTAAAAAGACCTTTCTGAGATTTGGAAGGAAGCAGGCACTATAGCTGAGTCTGTTAAAACATAAAGCATCAGGCATGGACTTCATTCCTCCGATACTCAGTGTGAGAGATGAACCTAAAGCAAAATTCCACACTGGGTCCAACTCCTCTCAAGCCTCTCAAGCTTTACTAGTCTGACCCTTCAGATAGAAACCAATGAGTCCGGTGTGACAGGATTTGAATTTTCTGGAGAGAGAGGAATACTTGGGGAAGGGATTGTGTGATGAAAATAGGCTTTTGAATCTCATAAGGGCAGGAAATTATTGTGCTGCCAACTTTACTTTGAGATTCCTTGACACTCAATGGGAAAATGGTTACTCAGAGTTGACAATTGTTGATGATCATGTTTGATTCAGCCTATTTAAACAGAAAGTTTCCCAACACATTTGTGTTGTCCTGCACATTACATCCCAAAATACATGTGCAGGGTCAGTGTCATGCCGAACCTCATCAGAGTACTAAAATGAGGGGCAAGCAAAACCAGGCATCACTCACACAGTTTGTTATTAGGGGCAAGAACTGGATTGTACAAAATTGCTCTACTTATTCAGGATGTTGAGACTGAATATCTTTGTAATCCTTTGGCAACTTACTCCAAACTTCTATTGCTGTCATTCAGAACTGTTTCTGTATATGTGGTGCAAATGAGGTCAGAGTTCTGCTGAGGTACGAAACAGGCACTGAGACCCCTGTTCCTGACTCAGAGGCAGAAGGAAGCCTGGGAATGCTGCTCACCTCTGCTTACAGACATGAAGGAGAGGTAAATGCAGGTGTAGTGCTTGTTGACTACTTGCCTATTTGAGCCAGCTCTGCCCCTTTGGCAGAAAGAAGAGTAATGTACACTAATTCCTTAAGTCTTTCTTGATAGGTGGTGGGCTTTGCCATGTGCTGCCCAGGAGGTGTGTGTGCCTTTTGGCCTTTGGACTGCTCACACTGCTGCCCATGCTCTTTGACTGTGTGACCCTCAATCAGATCCTGCACAATCCTTGTGACCAAATCAAGGTTGAATCTTTTCTTCAGAGCTCCCTTAACAGTTGTTTTTTGAAGCAGTTTTTGCTGGTAGCTAAACACTGTGTCTCTCCTTCCCATTCCAGTGTTGAGATTGACCACCTCATGCTGGATGGCTTGTGGGCAATATAAACCCAAACTGAAATTCTTCCAATTGAGACCCATGAGTTTATATTCCTCATTCTCTGGAATATTCTCTGATTTGATTGTAAATTCTAAGCTCTCTTAACCATCACGTTTTACTCAGTCTTTCCTTTCTGTTTTTCTTTGTATTGCTCTGTCTCCCTGGTTATCTGTCTGTAATCAAATTTCTTCTTGTGAACTACTTATCAGTTAGAGCTCGACCCTCCAGTTCAACTCCTTAGTGATGTTTCTTTTGCTTTGAATATTTGTTTCACGCTGGTAGTGTTGTGCCTGCCTGAGGGGGGCAATAAATAGAAACCTTACTGGGCAGTTGCACTGTGAGGTTAGTTCAGCTTAGTGTTCTAGTCTAGTCTATCATGTACAATAATGAGCATGTTCCCGTGCATCACCAGAAATGGTCTGATAACTTTGCTCCCATGGATGGATTCCAAGCAGTTAAACACATGGGTAGCAGGCAGTGGCAGCAGGCAGAGCTGCCACACCTTTGCTTTGCCTGCACATGGGAAGCCTGGGGACAGCTAATGAGCTGCACAACATCCTTGTCTTGGGTTGAGCTGGAAAAATGCCAACTGTCTTAAGACAGAGTGAAAAAGGAAGAAGAGGGAAAGGGATAAAAACCCCTCCAAACTAGGTTTATGTTGAAACTAACTATATGTATTTATACAGAAAAGAGAAAATTAAGGGAAAACTGCAATATAACACACACTTACACAAGTTATGTATAAAAGAAATAACCTCCCACTCCCCAGTTAGTACAAAGTCTATTATTCTAGATTCATAAGCACTCTAAAAGGCACCCTGCAAGAAAGAGAAAGTATAACAACAAAATATTTCTACTTCCCTGAAACTAAAACAAAATACAATGTAGCTGCAGCAGGAGCAGGGCCCAACAGAGCAGAACAACTGCAGCACGTCCTCTCTTGTACTTCAGCCATAATGGAACTGACTGAGCCACTCCCACACACTGGATTTTACTCCTTTTGAGATGATGTAATATGGTATGGAATACAATATTATTGGCTAGAAGAAGTCAGCTATTAGCTAACCCAGCCTAGCTCAAGTCAGCTGATAATCCCAGGCCTGGTGTGAACTTTAAAGCCTAAATTTAGGTCTACTTGGCTAAACCCATAACAATCCTCCAGCAGCTCTCCACCTGTTCGTGTGCCCTCTTTATAGCTCTTTCTACATCAGTGCCCATTAGTGATGGACAGTTTACAGCAGGAATAAAGGACTCCAGAGGATCCTGAGTGGACAACTGGTTCGTTTCCTGCAGGAGACACAGTGTGAGCCCTTTGGCTTGGTCACTGTCCATGTCCAGAGGCACACACAGTGCTCTGCTCACCAGATCTGCTTGGGGCCATCTGACACAACCTCTCAGTCTCCTGTTCACCTGTCTATGCAATTCCTCACTGGAATTCTGTGGTCACTTTCTGCAATAACTGAAGCAGAAGTTGGCCAGTCACCAGTCTGGTGAGACACTGTCACTCAAGTAGAACTCTATTAAATTATCAGCTTCTGGTTTGAGCATTCCTATATGAAAACAGATTTTTCTCTCCAATATTCACAGGTTTGACAGAGAGCAAAATATTTCCATTTCTCCCAGCAAACAGCTTGTCCTCATGTAATGACAGTTTTCCATCTGCAAGAACTGCCTTTTTGATACCACAAACCACCTGAGGTGAAAATGTAACTGACTTGCTTTGCTGTAACCCTGCCAAAAGTAAAATTATTTTTGCCTGTAGCAAGAACTGTTTTCGTGCCAGTGTATTCTCCAACTTTGCTAAAAGTTACAGACTTCTGATTTTATCAGAACAGAAGAATAGCTGTAGTGCATCTGCTGGCAAATTAGCCTATTCCATTGTGAATCAAGGCAGCAGTTTTATTTGGGACTTCAGGTTTCATATTCACTGAAGAAATCTCTGGTGTGTCAAATTATGCCTTGTCAGTACCTGAATCTGAGCTTCTAAATCACAGGTAAGGCAGAAAAGCAGACCCATTTCTGGAAATAAAGGGAACTGCAAATGTGCATTTTCAGCTCTTTTTGAAGTCAAGGTATTTTTGTTTTCATTTAGTAATATAAATATAAGTACCTAACTTTATGCATTCATTTTGAATATATTGAACCTGGAGAATCATATGTTAATTAAAAATCTTCCAATTAGACAGATATATGTATTTCCAGAGTACAGAAAGATGACATGGAAGAAAAAAA
>JAWWLZ010000174.1:538744-551788 GCA_035041345.1 Poliocrania exsul
CACAGCACTTGTGCTCCAGTCCCTTCTCCAGCCTCGTTGCTCTTCTCTGGCCCCGCTCCAGCCCCTCAAGATCTTTCTTGATAAGGAGGTTTAAATCCCATTCATTGCCGTGAGAATAAAGCGTGGGTGTTTCAGTATTCTTAAAGCCTATGGTTGTCATTATAGGAAATGGTCATTAAAGGAGGTTGCATTCCTTATGCTGTCATTGTCTTGTGATAAAATATAATTATAGATTTACTAGAAGAAATTACTTCAGTACTACCAGTGAAAGACATAGTAATGAGGAGGTGTATTAGGTGAAATTACAAGAGTAAAATCCTAAGTGGAAACAGCAGAGTATTTTCATTTTGAATTAGAATTATTTATAATGCAGTGTGCTTCTCTTGCACTTGGTAGCTGCCTGGTTTTTGAGAAATAGATATTTTTAAAATGGTGCTATAGGTGTAAGTAAAGAAACTAATTTTTTCTTCCAAGGTTAGCTAGACAGTGTTTTAACTAGGAAAACTCCATTTCTATCTCAGTTTTCAAACTTTTCTGTTGAAATGAAAACTTCATCAGAATATTGTCAGGTATTATAAGCTAAAAATAGAAAATTGCTTTTTTAATATGAGTATTAATAACATGAAAAATATGAGAAAAATAAATAGATAATATGTGATAATTCACAAAATTCAATATCCTGTAATAGTCTGGTTCTCTGGAAAAGCATTTGGAAGTTGTTTTCTATGGGAGAGGGACAGGAGGACTATTGTGCTGTTTCCTGTCATTAACTGAGCAGCAAGTTGCATTTAAACACACAAAGAATGCTATTATTTCTCATGTCTGCCTGTTAAATCGGGTTTAAAATATGTATATTTTTTAAAAAATGCATGCACTGGGGAAGTTTTCTCCTAAACACATGCATCCAATTTCAGGATCCCCTTTTTTATTGCTTTTAGTGAGTGCTATTCCAGGAAAGAAATTCCAGACCCATTATAATGGAGTTATACCTTTTTGTTTGGATTTTGGAGCTCAGTTGTCCCATATATGATATGATGAATAGAGCTGTGTTTTCTCCCCCAACTGCTTGTGTTCCAGGACAGCAAAGGAGCCCTCAGAATGGATGGTGGTGTCCTGCTATCCTGGTGGAAAAGGTACTTCACTGCAAACTGGGTGTGAGGTGATGGTTTCTCTGAGGTTTCAATTAAATGGCAATTATGGAATGTTTCCTTCCATTCTTAATTATACTGACCCCCTATGTATGTCAGGTACAGGTCCAGAAGAGAAAGAGTACTTTATTTTTTCCACCAGTTTTTAGCTTTGTGTGCTAACAGACTATTAAAATGACATCCCATAACTTTACATGCAAAAACAGGGAAAACGCTGTATTATTAATGGCATTTTGAACAAGAAAACAAAATAAACAATAGGAATGTTTTTCACAGTCCACCCATCTTTTGTGCACATCCTGGAACACATGGAAAGTGGCATATATATTAGAGAAAAAAAATTCCTTCTTACATTACTTCCTAATTAGGATCCTTTCATGGCATGTAGACAACTAAAACTAAGATTTCATGGCAATCTGTGCACATTTGGTTTGGGTCCCCCTGTTATGGAGAAGTCCTGCCCTATTTTTCTGAGCTGAAGAACAATTCTGCATCAAAGCTTTTCTGCTATAAGGAAGGTAAAGAGGTCTATTATAGACTGCAAATTTCAAAATGGAAAAAAAAAGTAGTTAATTAACATTTTTAGGACACTCTACCAGTTGTGTTGAAGTCTAACAGGCCATGAGTCCTTAATCTTCAATGAGAAGCTAAGGCTTTACAAATACAAAACCAGTCTAAAGGTAGTGCAGGGAGAAAAATTGGAAATTAAACTGTCAGATGCACTTAGCAGTGTCTCCATAAGAAGTCCATTCTCTGAATAAATTCTGAGCAGTCAAAGCTTTGTGTGGTCAACATGCTTTTAGGCCAGATTTATGACACTGTGAGTAGAGGACCTGCTTAAGAGAGTTAAACCTAAAATGCCTTTGTTAGCTGTATTTTAATTAGCATTTCTTCCTTGAAAGCCCTAAGATAATGCTAAGTGCTTAAATATTCTCAAGCCACTTTATCTCAGTAAAACTGAGGCACTGGAGAGAAAAACTGGGAACCTTTAATGGTCTTTAAAATGTTATCGAATTCACCAGGCTCTTAACTGAGTGTGAAATGTATTTAGGTTGCTTGAAGTCTGATGCTGCTATTTTATAGACCAGAAGTGAGTGGCAATAACTGTTTGAAGAGCTCTGGAGCACTGAGTGCTGTGCAGGCCCTTTTGGGGTGTAGGGTTGTCTGACCTGCAGGCAAGTTGGGACCTTCTCAGTTTTTCCTCTTTGCTTAGTATTTCCAACCTGACTTTGAGTTTTCCCAGCGATCTTTAATGGTTGATCAAAGGATAATAAACATGGATCACGATGTTAAACTGGCTACATCTGAATTAAGTCTTTTTTCAGAAATGCCACGGAGAATCTTGTTCTGTGGTGGCTCCTCAGTCCCATTGAAGTGAACAGTGCATACTGGGAAAATTGACAATTTTTGAACATTGTCAAGAAAAACTAACAAGACTTAAAGTTGTGGCCAATCAGTAAGAAATTTTTTTCTCATTTCATTTGTGAGAAGGAAGTTGAATAGATCACATCCCTTTCCTCTTTTTAACATCCATGCCACTGAATTGTGATTTACTTTTGCTTAGTTTTCCTTGTATGTGCACTACAGATATATTTTTACATCTACAGCTGCAAGAAGAAAACACAAAACAGGCTTTCTAATGTTTTTTTCCCACCTGTTCTGTAAAAAAATTATTTTTTCGTGTATTCATCTTTGCTATTTCCACACTGCTGTACTTGTAAATAAGTTATTATCTTGAAAAGGATATTTCCATTGCTAATAGGATTAGAAATACCTTTGCTGTGAGATATAAATAATTCATTGTTTTTCATGTCATCTGCTTGTAAGCAGAGAAACTTGTGTCTTTTTATTTCTTAAAATAGCTAACAAAACTCCATACATGTGGGTTCATTTTCTTTGAAATGTTTTCGTCCACTGTTCAATTTTTCACTCTTTATTTTTACCTCCAGTTATTTTGGGGTTTGCATGTTGTTTGGTTTTGGGAGGGGTTTTTTGTTTTGTGGAGGTTTTGTGTTGGGTTTTTTGGATTATTTTTAATTATTGTGGGGTTTTTTTAAGCACATTTGTGTGATACTCCATACCATCTGATTTATTCCTATCTGTGTAATAAAGACTAAATTTCCACAATAAGCTTCTATGGCCTTATGTAACAAGGCCCAGAGACATTCAAAGGTCACAGCCATGGTGGCAATAAAGCATAATAATATTAATAATAACTTAGAAAAATGACAGTGGATCAAGTCTAACATTGACATAAAATTACTAGTTTTAAATAACAATGCCCTTTACTCTGAAATACTACTCAAAGCTTTTCTAAACATGCACTTACTGTGTTCTTTAAGAATATGAGAGTTGAAACCCACTAATCCACTGCAAACCAGTGATGGAGTTTGCAAAGGCAAATGGCAAAGGCTGGTTGGACCATCCCCATAATAAATTATACTGATTCTGCAGATGGGCAGCAGCAGCAAATCAGTAATGTGGTAAGCATGTCATGGAACTGGTATTAAACAAAGGTTATCTATTGGCACCATCAGATGTTTGCCACAGTTCCTTGTCATATTTTTTTTTTGCTACTCGCTACAGTCCTTTCCCTTTTTCTCCTTTTTTCTCCTTTTTCATTAAGCTGATGTTCAGCATTTTCTTATTTATGTACTTTCTGGTTTCTTAGGGCAACTGTCCTGTTCTTTGAAATTTTTTCTCAGACTTACAAGACTTCAGTTGTATTTAGTTCTGTTTTCATTTGTGTTTCAAATCCTTCTGCATTCTGAAAAGTACCTGGGGATCAGTTTCCCTGTAGCCTCTGCTTTGTGGTTTTATACCTGTTCTTTAAGCACATATACCACCTACTCTCCAAAGTAATGGCCACCTATGGAGGTGCAACTGTTAGACAAGCATTCATTGGAATGGTTTTGATGTAGACTTTCATTTTTCTAAAAAAAACCCAAAACAATGACCTACTGACTGCACAGACAGGGACTAATCTTTAAAATCTTCTTGCTTTTGAAAACCTACCATCCTCTAAAGTCTGATTTCAAAGCCTTTCTTTTTGGTGTTTTTAAAACCAAAGCACAAAGGAGGCTTACTGACTTGATCTGAATCTCTAAGAATAAGGCATAAATATATTGTCTAGCATTCCCCTGTGAATGAGGTAGAACAAATCTGTTGTGGATTATAATCTTAAATCCAAGATTTTATTCCCATAACACAACTAGTTTTGTGAATTATGTCTGCTTCCTTATGTTGAGGCTTATGATTTATTTTGGTTTCAGCTTTGTAGAATAATAGAATTTCTCACTGGTGTTGCTTGGGTATAAATCTTTACAACCCAGGAGCTGTAATGGATAGAGCCGGTGTTCATATTCATCCCTGCTCATTTTTGCAAACAACAGGACAGTATCAGCATGTGCTAACCTAGTACAGAGGAGGGGATTAAGGGATTTGGAAAATTGGTCCTGTATGGTTTAAAGGATCACTAGTATTTAGAGAAATGTGTTTTGACTGCAAAATACTTTTTTTCCTACTCTTCCTGCTGAGTGTCCTGTAAAATTCACATATAGGAGCAATTCAGTGAATTACAATAAAAACACTTCATCCTTTCTGTACAGTGAATGTGGATCACATTGAGTGTACAATTGATTGCAGTGGATAAAAGCTGATCTGTAAAGCCCAAGCAAACAATTCAAAACAGTTACTCCTGTCTGGCAGTTCCAAACTTGCTGTCAGTCATACTAGTGTATGCAGCTGCTAATTAATATTCTAAAAATCTCAAGAGATAAACTTGTAGCATGAAGACACCACAGAGAGTTCCTTAAATTGGCATATCAGAATCTTCAGAGAAATTAATGTAAAACATTTTGGTGTGAAATAGAGCTAAAACATTATCCTATTGAAGTAAACATTGGTCAAATCAACCTTCTGTGCAACTGTTTGGTCACTGATATCAGAAATGACAGCCATTAAAAAAGGTCTTGGAACACACAGGGTTTTGCTGACTTGCATTTTTATTTCCTCTCTTCCCAGTTACCTTTCACAGAATCACAGACTATTCTGAGTTGGAAGGGACCCATAAGGATCATCAAGTCCAGCTCTAAGTCAATGGCCCACACAGGGGATTGAATCCATGACCTTGGCATTATTAACAGCCAAGTTTTAACTAACTGAGCTAATCTCAGAGTCTTAAGAAATACTTTAGCCATGTCCCAATAACCAAACCAAACTTATTTCTCAGCTCCGTACGTGGTTTCTGTCAGGTCCCTGCATTTGTGGGGCTTGTTCAGTGACTGTTACAGCTATGCCTGTACTGGCTCTGTCTCCCCAGAATACTCTTGGCAAGTGAATGTCCAAAGGTAGTCCTTTTCCCTGGAAGTCAATGGCTTGTGAAGAATGAATGTTGTGAAGTATTGGCTGTTAACAAATATTAGCCAGATAGTTTGCACAACCAAAACTAAGGCCGAAGAACACTGTAATATTCACCTTATGGCTTGGTCGTGAGAAGTCACTTGGGCCATCTAAGATGTTGAAAACACTTTGCTATGCGTGACACAATTTCTTTACATGATACAAAAACTATTCTGCAGTGATTTGTAACTAATTAATAAGACTAAGAAACATGACCGAATGAAATTCGTACTTAGCATTTGGTTACTGCTTTACATCAATGTTACTTAGGCTGCAAAGCAAACACTCCAAAGGTGGAAACATCCATCATTGCAGTAACAATGTATGCCCTTCCCAGTTTGCATTTTGATACTACACTCAACCTCATGTGCCTTGTTCCTTGTTCTGGAGATCAGTGCTGGTAGCCAAGGATGACAAATTACAGCCTGTGAAGGGAATTTGTACAGGGAATAAAGAAGCTCTGCCTGTGTCCTTTCAGCTTTGCATTCCTCCTGCACCATCTCCATCCCACCTCACAGTGAATCCTTTTTGGCAGATTTCCTCCTGAGAACTATTCAAGGCAGCCCCACTGAGGGTTTTTAATGACACTTCTACTCTTCCTGCCTTTTCAGCTGTAGCTTTCAGATACTTTTTGGAGCTTTTTGTCTAGTCTGTGTATTTGCTCTTTGTTCTGTCCTAACAGAGATATGTTGGCAGTGGATGTTGGAGGAGATGGGAAAAAGATGTCTGTGGCAGAGAGAACAGGCTTCTTTCTGACTTCTGTTCAACAAGGTAAGAATAAGAAGGCATTTCATATACAGTCAGCAGGTTTTTTATGTTTGGAGTGTGGGGTTGGAGGCAGCAATTACTTTCCTCAGCTGTCTTATGAATGCCTGAGTAATATTGCCTGAGTTTTTAGTAAGTCACTCTGGGTCAGATTTCTGACTTAGAAAGGCTTTATGCAAAATCCACACATTTTTTGAGAAGTTTTGAATAGTTATGGATGGACTCCAAACAATATGAAATAAAAATACAAATACAAATTTTTTTATGTCAACATGAACACTAATTATACAACTGTGTTAGTGTAAAATTTTTTTCTGTGATGTTACAGAATTTCTTGGGATGTGCAGTTCTGTCAGGAAGAAAATGATGGTGCCACGTTATCCTAGTCCTCCCCTGGCCACAACCCCATGGAACTAGTTTGTCAATCACTGTGGTAATGCCATAAATCCAGGTTTAAAACAACAACAAAAACCAAACCAAACCAAACCAACAAACAAGCAAACAAAAAAAAAAAAAAAAAGAAAGAAGAGACTTTGTAGTCAAAATATTAATAAGAAAAAGTTTTCCTAGGGGGAAAAAACCAAACCAAAACAAAAAAGTAACAAACAAAACCCAAACCTGAGTTATGAGCATTTACAGAAAATGTAGCTTTATATGGAAATTATAATTATGAGTACTGCTTTTAATTGAAGGGCTATCATTACATTATAGCACAGTTGTTTCAAAAGAATGTCTTACAAGTTGCTTTAAACTTGTTTTCAGCTCTTACATAGAGTTTAATTTGCCAGTTACTGCTGGCTTTAGTCTAATGTCATTTTACTTAAATCCATATATCCTTATAAAGACCATAAAGGTATTTTTTTTCCCAAAGCTTAGGTAGACTTTTCAAATCTGAAGCTGCACATTTTCATAGTAAAGTCTGTAATGTTAACCAAAAAAAAAAAAAAAGTGTTTAGCATTGACAATTACAAGACAAAAAGTCCTGACAAAGAGATGTGGGCACCAGAAAAGGTTTGGAATAAATAACCTGTGACATAATTTCCTATTATTTAATATATTTTCTTTGTCCATGGTTAACTGGATAAGTAGGAAAAAGATTGAATTTCATGAAAAAAAATCAAATTATTTACTAGAAACTATTTGCAGCATAAAGCATGAAAATAGGTTGTCTGGAAAAACTGCACAATCTCAAGCATTAGAGATATTTAAGAACATGTTAGACACAGATATGTCAGAATGACTAAATGAATTTAGACAGTTGGAAAGGGGATGGGATAAACACCCATGGTTTTGTGACTGACAGGTATGAAGGCACTGAAGAAGTGAAATTAAATAGTATGTAATATTTTTAGTTTCACATACAGAAATACAGGCAAATACTTACACAACAGGTTCTTGGGAATTTCTATGCAGTTCCAAGGAGATTTTTACTGACCTGATTTCTTGGTAATAATGAAAACTTACAGATTAATTTAGTAATGAACTAGAATAGAGATAAATTTAAAAAAAATTAAGTAAATGTGGGCGTTTTCTTTTCAAAAACCAAAATCCAGGTTTTTACTCAATTAACTCTGCCCAATTCGACTGAAAATCTTCCCAGCACTGTTCCATAACATATTCTCATACAGTTGGTGTGAGTTTAAATATTCCAAAGCAAGTTAAACCTAAAATTAACTTAATTTTCTCTGCTGGACAGTCTCACAGTGCAGTTCAGACTCACAGCCTGTCCTCAGTCAGAGCTTCTCACCACCTTCTCTCTGACAGTGCCTCATAATGCCTTGAAACAAAAAGAACCATCCCAACAGCTCTGAGAGATCTAAGTTTATTAAAAGTTCATAACTCTATACAGGAACATATTTTTCCCTTGGGGTTAGAAAGGAAAGGGCTCTGAATTAAATGTAAGTGTGACTTATTAGCCTCATGATAGCAATCCGTTTTCTTACCTTACTGTCTCCCTAGCAACTGTTTTGGTTGTCCCCAAAATATGTGCTTTAAATAACTCTAAGAATGTTCTTTTTTCAGTCTTAAAGGCAAAGTGGTGCTGGTGTGAACCTAATAAAAGTGGATTATCTACTGCATATTACTTGAAATAGAGATATTACCTGTTATTGATGCTCGTGCCTCAAACCAATTAATACAGAGGTTCTGGTAAGGGTGTCCTGAAAACAAGCTGCTACCTTTGGAGATTATCTGGTGGTTAATTTTTCCCCTCTCAGAACTGGAACATTTTCCTTATCTAGTAATGTGGTGAAGAATTCACTGTACAAACTATATGGTGTTGGAGACTGCTTTGATTTGCACTGGTTGCAGCAACCCCAGGGGGGGCTCTTTGGATGTTCTGCTGAGATTATCACGAGCATTTCAGCTCTTTGAACACAGAACCTTGGATGCTACAGCCACATTCACGTTTTTATGCTTAAGTTTGACAAAGACCTTTATGACATCCATGAAAGTGGTGTTTGCTCATGAAAATGTGTGTCAGGACCATTGTGCTCATGAGAAGTTCAGGGTCCTTTGGTACCTGAAAGGGAATTATTCTTTCCTGTTCTGTACCTCCATTTTGCAGCATGTCCTTAAAGGAGCTCTGGAGCAATGTCACCTACTTAAGAGTGTGGCTCTGTCAGTTTTGGTCTGTAAATTCACATTAACTTTACAACACCATTTTCTTTGTGCATTAGGCAAACTTTGTGTTCTTGCAAAGGCTGCACAGTGATGGGAGTATTGAGCAAGGCCAAAACAACACGCAGTGGCTGTTATTCCAGGATCAGGGAGCTGGTGGTCACAATGGGTGTGGAATATTTCAATGGAAAGAAATGTGGTCTGTCCAAAGAACTCTTTCCCCTATGCCTGCCCTCCTCTCCCTCTCACCCCTATATCTTCATTACAGATAAATGAAAGGCAGTTTCTTCTTCAATACAAATTAAATTAATTATCGTATCGATTTCAATTGGACTAGTAGCAACAAGCAATTATAATAAGTGGGAACTTAAAAGGTTTACTATTGGCCATTTTAATTCACAAATGGCCTGAGTAAGAATATCTTACACAGGAAAAGCTCCTGCTCGGCTTCAGAGAACACTGTGCTTGGACAGCAGCATTTCAGCATGTAGCCAGAAGTGATGAAGCTTAGCACAGATATTCATATGCTGTATTTTGGAGGTCTGTTATATGGCACATCAATGCAATGTCTACAGATATTTTAAAAACATCAGCTTTAAACTGACAGGAGAAATTACATAAAGTGGTTTGACAACCTATAAGTAATAGGAAGAAATTAATTGAAGTATAGTACACTCTTGAGAGTGGAGAGTTACTTGCAAGAGAACTGGGACACATCAATAGGTTTTTCAGTCTGGTGGTTATCACACTGACTTCGTGGTCATAGTGAACATTTAAATTCCTTTATGCAAAGTCCTGACCAGAAAAGGAAAGAACATGGGCTAAAGATTCCTGTAGAGTTCATGCCAGAAATTTTGTACTTCCCAATCTTCCCCCTATTCCAGAGCCCTGTCACCTCACTGTTTCTTGACCTGAATCTTTCACTTTCTCCTCTCAGCTTGCCCAGTTGTTCAACCAGCTGGTATTTCTGCTGCCAGATAGCCTGGATAAACAAGGAGTTGGTTTCAAAAATACTAATGAGGGTAACCTACAACGGTGTCTCAACATGTCTATATAGGTATAGTTTTGTTAAAGGTAAGAGATGTGTTGGTTTATTCTAGCTAAGGATTAAATCCTGCCTCTTGAGCTGTTTCCTCACATTGGTATGCATTTCATATCAAGGGTGTAAAAATCTGGTTCAGATATCTATGAGAGATTCAGAGCTATAAAGCAATATTAAAGGATGAGTGAGAAATGTCTAATAAGATAATCCATGGGTATCAAGGGGTTTCTAAGTTGTATTTGTGCAAGTTATGCTTGTGTAAATCCTTCAGCATGTTGCTGGTTGTGGGTCTGCCTCCTCCCACTGTTAACCAGAAGAGCACCTGAGCATGGAGTCAGAACTAGGCTAAAAGTCCTACCTTTGTCCTCCCTGCCCTCTGTGCTGGGTGGTGCTCCTGGAGCTGGCACTGAAGGACAAGCAGCCTGCTTTACACAGCAGCAAAGCACACTCCCTGCATTTGGGGATTTTGCAGAGCTGCTTGTTTGCAAGGTTTTATTTTCAGTGTGTTGAAAATTTAAATCACAAACAGTCTACCCAAGTTATAAATTTTAATACAGCCTGTTAAGGTGTGTCTTGTAATTCCTCTCGTAATCAGAGGTGATGATGCACTGAGCACTTTCTCCCTTCTTTTAGGAAGTATCCCAAGAATTCACAAATCTGTCATTGCTCAGTTCTACTGTACTGTTTGCACACTGACAGTTTTTGGCACTTAAGCACATTATTAATGTATGGCTTGGTTGTTTACCTAGTATTACAAAATTATTTTTTCATTCTGTAAAGGATACCTGGAAATTATATCCTCTTCCATCTCCCTGTAAACCACTCAAACATCTGAACTTTGTGATCAGCAGAGGTTGTTTCTCTAAGGAGACAAAGAGAACATACTTGGCATGTGTTAAAGCATTCCAAAGTGATCCTCAGCAGTTGGCTGTTTCATAATTTTTTAATAATGTCTTACAGTTTATTTGAGATAAAGTTTAAAGACAGCTCACTGTGGTTATGCAATATAAACAAGAAGCAAAAATCTACATTTGAAATAAGATTTAATTGTCTTTTGGGCTGATTTTTCTTACAGGTATAAAATTGTATTATTTTGTTTATCGCAGAATCACAGACTATTCTGAGTTGGAAGGGACCCACAAGGATCATTGAGTCCAACTCTTAAGCCCACATAGGGGATTGAACCCATGACCTTGGCATTATTACAACCAAGTTTTAATCATCTGAGCTAATCTCAGGTGGTTGAGTTTGTCCTAAAGAGCACTATAAATGTGTGTTCAGAGTTGAACATACATAAAATCGTTTAGTCTGTCTTCCAAAGTAACTTTCATTTGTGTTTGCATTACTTTCTGCTCTTCAGGAATTTTTCCATGTTTTTGTACCTGTGGTTAGCAGGAAAATTCTGTGATGTGGGGAGTAGATAGTATTGTTTCCTGAAGTGATAAAGCCTGTGAAAAAAGATATGCATATAGGAAGTTAGAATAGGTAGGAGATTAGGTTTATTTAACCACCACAGAGAATAATGAAGTTAACTGGTAAGCAGTGGTCTCAAGTGACAAGAAAATGGCAGCTGCTTAGACAGTACTTTTCCACAGAGTAATACTTCAACAGAAAGGAAAGGTAAAGCAGAACGGAATTGCCTCCAAAAGGCAGTCAGGGTTGCTGCAGTGACTCCCTTCTGGACTCCAGGTGCTTGGAATATGGAACACGGGATCTGTACCACACACCTTGATTCCCTGTGAAGGGAAGCAATCCCAAAGAACTCAGGAACTGCACAGAAAGCTGTGTAGGGTGAGCAGGCTCTGAGTGGAGCTGCTTGGGCACCTCTACAAAGGCAGGAGATGGGACCCAGGGAGTAGCTGGGGCTCAGAGCTGGTTTTAACTGTCCCTGTTAAGGGCAGTAATTCTGCCCACAAAGACAGATGTGGCTGTGAATCTTTCAGCATAAAGATGTGAAAACAAAATGCTTTTTCCCAGGCTTTTTTAAAAACAATGAAAATTATGAAGAATTAGTGATCGTTGAACTCTCTTTTATATAGATTTGTAAGTCATTAATCATTTAGCAAGGCTGAAAACTGGGATGCCAAGGTCATGGGTTCAATCCCCTGTATGGGCCATTGACTTAAGAGTTGGACTCGATGATCCTTGTGGGTCCCTTCCAACTCAGAATAGTCTGTGATTCTGTGAAAGCTTTAATTACCATTTTGATGATTGCTATGCCTTTGTTGTGCATACAACAGTTTCTTGTCCTTCAATATTACCTATTACAACTCAGGTAAATAGTTTGCCAAATACTAGAACTCTTTGTCTCATTCCTTATACTTTAGACTTGAGAAGGTACCACATACTGTAATTGCAAATTAAGAAAAACTGTGCTTTACCCCTGAACAGAAATTGGACTTTGGGGTTTAATTCAAATGATACTCTTCCACTTTTTGAGTCCTGTTGAAGCAGCTTAGATATTTCTCTTGTTTTCCCCCACCTTAAAAACACACCTGACTATGTTATTTGCTGAATATAACTTTGAAAAAACTTCTGTACAGGCTTCCCTGTTTCAGGGTAGGTAAGCTGTTATAAAACAAATGGGATTGGATTGCCTATGTGAGCTGTTACTGTTACACAATCATTGAATGGGGGTACTTTGAATTGTAAATATGTAAGTCTATTTCAGGGAAATTTACCAATTTTTCAGTTGTTACAAAGAAATGTGTTTGTGTGTGTTTTGAGAAAATTTCAAATTAGGGAATATAAGGGTTGCATAAACAGATCCCATTTGTATGTCTGGTAGACTCGGTGTGGTTGTTTGGTAGTTTTTCCATGAGGTGCAGGTAATTACTGATGGTCTGAAAAGTCTTCCTGTCATGGCTGTTCTCTCACCACAGATTTGGGTGATGCTCTTCCACCATGGCCCTGTACCAGAGCCCAGGGGTGAATGTAAGGAAAAGGCATTTTCAAAATGCACAGGTTTGTCAAAACTGCATTTCGGCTTGTAGTAGTTTTGGTTTTAGGCCTCAGTTAGGCCTAAATTTAGCAGGCCCAAAGGATGTGACATAGATCAGAAGGGACAAG
>JAWWLZ010000174.1:551888-569680 GCA_035041345.1 Poliocrania exsul
AGTTTTCTCTGGAAGAGTTTTTGGGAGGTTTTGTGGGGTTTGGGTGGTTGGAATCTGTATTATTTGGTTGGGTGACTCAGTAGTTATTGTTGTTTGTCTGGTTTTCTTTTTCTCACATTTGTATATATTATGTATTATATCATATTCTGTTTTTCTTTTGTATAATATAAGAAGCTTGCTACTCCAGGTTTTGGGAGTTTTTTTCTCTCCCTCCTTTTCCCTTGGTTGGTTGGAGGGGAACCCTTTCCCTTTGTGTGGGGCAGCTGGCATTCTGCCAGCTCAACCCAAGACGCTCCTAAGGAATAAGCAATGATCTTTGGGATAATTAGGACAATAAATAGCAGTTGTTACAGTTTGGATTATGTGTTCTTAATATTAAGTGTGCTTTTATGCTGATAAGGATGTAATCTCAAACAGGGAAACACTTCAAGACTGGGAGATAAAATGGCTTATTGCACCTGTAGCCCCAGTGCTGACAGTGTTTTACTGCTCTAGTGGTGCTGGTCAAGGATCACTTGGAATATCTCAGAAGTCACACTGGTTAATGTGGCTGTGTTCTCTCCTGTACTTCCTTACTTGTTTTAGTGTGATATTAGAAAAATCATCCTCTCACACCTTCTTGTCCTATGTCAGGTGCTCAGCACTGGCTGAATCCATGGAGTTGTTCTTAAAATGCCTTCAGCCTTTTGAAACAGAAAGTAGGAACTGAGGGGAGGAAAGTCTGCCAGTTAGATTTCATTCCTTTACTTAAAGTTATTATGAGCTGATTACTCAGTAAGCAGAGCAATAGGCTCTCTGCTGAGCTATACTATATATCATATTATACTCAGAAAAGCATGGAATCATAGCAGTAGCTGAAGAATCCTGGACTTTAATAAAGATGATTTATCCCATCTTTAACAACATCCTATTTGACAAGTACAGCAGGAATAATACATCAGAGATTAGCTTCTTAATATACTCTGAAATTTTGATTTCTCTGCAGTAGGTTCCTTCATTCTAATAGAGTAATATAAGTATCATTCTTATGATTTTTACATTGTTTATTTTCCACAAAACTTCTAGGTTTTTAGAACAAAGGAAATAAGTGCATTTATTCATGAAAACATTTCATTATTTCTGCTTTTAGTTTTGTTTGTCCTAAAGCATTTAAGCTTTCATTTTCCTCCCATCTGAAATAGAAGGTTGCTGAATTTAAAAAATGAACAAAAAGAAACAAAAACCCAAGAAAACTCTCCCCCCCTGCCCTCCCCCCCAAAGTTATTGATGCAGCTGGTTTGATATGATGAGAAATAATTTTGTATCACACCTGGGGAAAAAGTAAAATTAAGTGATAGGTACAAGTTCATTGAATAGACACAGCTGCCCTTTTAATGGTGCTGGGTTTCCATTTTCTACCTTCTCTCTGAGCTCTCTGAGAGTTCACAGTCACAGAAGTTGGTATGAAATCTGTATGAAGTTATCTGAAGTTGTCCAGGAGAAAGCTGGTGTGAATCCTTTGAATTTAAAGGCAGAAGAAATAAGTTATTTGTATATTTAGGACATGTTTAAGCACTTCTGAAATCTCTCCCTGTAGATTGTGATCCACTACTGGAATTGCTTGATGGGAAATTCAGTGTTCTGCAAAGATGGGTTTCCCACTGAACATAAGACTCACACCTTCCTGGAGGAACTGTAATCTTAAAAAACATATCATGCCACTCAATAATTTTTTTTCTAGTTACTTCCTCCTGTTGCTTCAAGGTGTTACAATTCTTTAGGCTGCTGTTACTAATTCATTGATACTATTCTGATAGTGGAAATAAATCATAGCAGCACAAGCATTCCCAGGGAAAAAAATACATCTTTGGGAGCATGGTTCAAAGAATTCTGCATAAAACAAGTCACAAAGGAGAAAGGAGACTTTAATAATCATCTTTTCTGAGGTGTTTCTTAAAGCCCTTCACTCACTATAGTTAGGGTGATAACTAATAATAATTTAATGATTATTTTTGTCTTACTAGAATTCTTAGTGCTCCAAAAAGTTAGTTTTGTCTGAAAGTTTTCTAACTGTGACTTTATAGAGTATTTGGATGTTTTCTAGATCAGACCATTTTATTAATTATTTAATTTTTTTATAATCAGATTCTGTTTAAAATATATATATTGCTATGTGCAAAATGTTGATCATGGTTTGCTCAATTTTTCTGAAGAAGATTTATGTAAATTCTGTAAGGAATACAACAGTCTGGGAGCATTAAAGTTTCAGCTGAAAATGTCCATGTGTCAGAAGTTCCCAGGTAGTGCCAAGTGGTTGGATGCACTCAGGGCTCAAGTCTGCTTTGAATTCCGCACTTCAGACACTGAAAAGTGGCAGATACAAACTTCTTCACACCAATTTGTAGGTGTTAGAAAGGGCATTCTTCTTTATTCAGCAGGCTGAGTGTTCAGAGGATGGCTCCTCTAACCGAGTATGCCAAATGACTGGCAGAAGGGGCTTCTTATTACATGCTGTTTACATACTGATTAGATGTTCTTGCTTACTTAATACATATTCATTGTTTGCTTTACATAGTCACACCCCTATTGGAAGTCGGTTTTTAGTTCTTTCAGGTCTTCTTTGTTGTCTTGACCTCAGTTCTTGAGCAGGCACAGTGTCATTGTGTTTAATCACCAAAAACCATAATGTTAGTTCTTTATCTTGTTTCCGTACCCAGAGCTTAGTTTACATCCTCTTTGTTTGAGTTGCATCCCTTATCTAATTCTCCAGGACTTCTCTGAGATTATTTGGGCATTCTGAGATGCTGTAAGCAAAGTTTCTATTTCTGCTGTCACTACAAGCTGTTCCTTTTCTGAGGAATTGCCCAGACATGGAAGTAAGAGGCAGGTGGGACTCAAGATGCCTTGTCCATCACCTGCCTGCCCTAGGAGAGTGGCACTGGGATGAAAACATCAGTGTTATGTGGTACTGTGTAAGGTGCCACTCATGCTGCCTTGTGCAGGGAGCCCCTGGTACCACAGGTATACTCAGCAAGTGCCACGTCCTGTGAGCATCTCTAACTGAAGACCTTGTGACTATTCAACTCTCCTTCCAAAGGGCTCTTGAAATCATGAGTGTCATAAAAAATCTTAAGATGTGAGAGTTCTTGATAGTCTTAGGAGTGCTGCTAACTCTTCCCCCACTTCCTGAAAACATGAAAAATCCCACCTGCCACAGGCAGTCTGGAAGGAGCTGTTAGAAGCACATGCTGGCTGGGAGCTGGTGTGTAATCTGGATCAGAGTTGTTCAAATATTCCTGTAAACATCATTAACCTATTCTCAGCAATCAGTCTCAGTTGGATGAAGACTACAGAGTTCTGATGCTTTTGGAAAATCTAAAACTGTCTATGCTGTTTCAATAGCTTTTTCAAAAAGAACCATCTGTAATAACGTACTTGCATATATTAGAATACTTTAAAGGAGATGCTTTTCATAATTATAAAAAAAAATACTGCAATACATGGTTTGCATCCTTAGAAACTTTCCTGTGTCAAATTCTAGAAGAATGCAAGTTCATATTATGAAATTTAAGGAAAGAAAGCAACTTCTGAGCTGCCCTACAAGTTTACCTTAAAGTGTAAAGAGACTTGAAAATTTCTAATTTTTTTTTAAAGGTTCTCATGGCAATGCTGTAGTTAAATGGTAAAAAATTGCTGAAATATTTAATGTAGAGCACAATTGACTATCATAGAATATTCAGCTGTTTTAAGTTTTGCCCAGAAAAGCCTTGGCACAGGTGCACCTATTTATTAAATGAGAACCAGAGAAGAGATGCTTTATACAGTGGGGACTTCGTTAATCATTGTGAGAAGGCTGTTCTGAGAGCATCACAGAAATGAGCTGTGCATCTATTGTTGCCAGCAAGGTCCTGGACTCCCAAGTGCTCCTAAAAGAGTGGTTTGCATGACAGTGATATGTTCAAGGACTGAAAAGAGGAAATGGAGTCTAATTGCAGCCTGTCATGGGGGTGAGGCCAAAATCTAATCTGATTTTGCACTAATAGGAAACGGCAGAATATGTTAACTGATCTTGGCTCGTTAGTTCAGACCTTCCATGCACTATGCAGAGGACCCCCAGTAACTGTGGCCAGGTGAATGTGATCATGACCCTGCTCTCCAATCAGCACCTAACGAGCTTCAGCTGTGGCCCAGCAGCCAGTTGGAAACAGCTGTGTGGAGAGACACTGTGGGCAGGGGCAGAGCCTTTGGGTGGCACCGCTGAGGGAGGCTACAAACAGAGGACTTCTCCCCAAGCTCGGTAAGCAGCAGCAATGAGCAGGAACAGGATGGGCACATGGCATTGGAGGGCAAAAAATATCCTTTGTTGGTGAACAGGAGCAGAGAGGAGAGTCCAGATTTAAAAGTTTATTTCTTTTCTTATTCAGAAGGGGAAGTGACAGCTGCCCCAAGCCAAGGGTCTGGGGATTCCTGTGTCAGACTGCAGAGAGACACCCCACAGTGCATATGACTCCTCTGCTCTTTGGATTAGGATTTTAAACACCACTTTTTTTTCCCTCTGCTTTCAGGCCCACCCTGATTAGGAAGGGAAGATGGTGATCAAGTGCAGTCTGCACCAAGTCCGGCTGTTCTTATACCAAGCATTGTTTCTGCTTGAAGCCTTATCCTTTCTCAGTGATGTAAGGACTGCACTGAGAAGAGCTTCATATGGGTAAGTGGTTCTGAAAAGGTGATCAGCCAACTAAACTTCAAGAAACATTTCTATTTGGGCAGTTGGATGGGGAGGTAACTGAACTAAGTAGGCAGCTCAGCATCTTAGAGAAGAGCTGAGGAGAAGCTACTGAATTTGTGTTTTTGCTGGCTTCATTTACCTACCCCAGCAAACAGGAAGCATTTGATGTGTACTTTCTATAGTCTGTTTCATTATAACATTTACTCTTGTGGGAAGTTTTGCTAGGCATGGTCCTTTTGCTGCTAGAGGTTCCTCTTTCTTTAAAAACAAATCTGTTATTTATTCAAAACAAGATCTTGCTAGTTTCCAAGGCTGCAGGAGCATTATCCTAGGGAGCAGAATTGGCAGCAAAGCTATGCACACTACAACATCATGAAGTCATGACACTTTCATTAAAGACCAGGGCAAAAAGAAAGCAGCTCCCATTATTTTTTTTCTCTCAAAGCTGCTGGTGGCTAGAAGTTCAGTTTGTACACTCTCTGAAAGGATAGGTGTGCTGGATTTATCCTCCTCTCTGGAAGAAATGGTAGCAGTTCTAGGACTTGAGTAAAGCATATGAGAGGGGTGGTATCTAACTCATGGAAAAGATGTATTGGGAGCTACTCTGCTGAAAGATTGGGTTTGTGTTTATAGTCTGCTCAGCATTTCGTTGCTTGCTTTATGGCTATATTAAGGGCTTATTAAGTCTTAGTTTGATGTCATACACACCATCTTTATAATATATGTTTGGATTTCATGCGTTATCTCTGCAGTAGACAACAAGTATGCATAATCACCTAATCATTTCTATGTAAATGATAAATCACAAGATGAATGGGTTTAGCAGTTTGAAAGAAAAAGAAAGATATATAATTTATGAAGCAGGTTCTTCTACAGGAGATTATAGAGAGGCATAATACAAAATAAAAACATTTTTCATTTCTGGATATGATGTTTTTAAACAGCCTCTTGTACAATAACTAGATTTTTATGTTCATTCAGGGCACTCTAGTGTGCTGGTACCTGACCTGCACTTGTGTTTATTTCCCTTCTAAATCAGCAGGAGAGAGAGGAGGCATCTTTGAGGAAAGCACTTGGGACCAAAGGATCCTAAAGAGCTGACAGGTTTATCTATGTTACCTTTGCACTCATAGACATTTTCTGTGATGCCCAGAAGTACAACTAGCTGAATGTGAGCAGGCTGTTCAGCCTCTGGAGAATCCCATTGCATTCAGGACTAATCAGCTTGGGCACAGCAATATGACCCTCAAGTGAGCTGCTGAGTACAGCCGTGGAAATATCCCCAGCTTTGTCCCATTGCTTTGGTTCTAAGGTCGACATTGTGCCAATGAGAAAAACCAGAGTATATTAAAGTAGTCTAAATAAACACACCAGCAAAATTTCCCTTTATTTAACACACTATTCTTTCACTCTACTTATCAATTCTTTTTTACTCTTCACCTCTCACTAAACCTAAATTGAAAGATCAGAGAAAAAAAAAAACAAAGGGAGGGAAGAATCAAGTAAGTTTTATCTTGCTGAAAGGAATTACAAAGATCCCATTGACTTCAATGGGCACATATCCTTTTGTGCTTTCCTTTGATTCAGAAGTGTGCTTTTGAAGCAGATCATCAGCACTTACTGAGCTTTGGCTCACATCCTGAAGTGTTTGTAGAGACACAAACAGTTCCTTTCGAGTTAGACTGAACTTCAGGATGGATTCCAGACATGCCCCTAATACGCTTCACCCTCAGATGAACATTCAGACCATGGAATGAGAGAAGGGCTAATCTGAAGTAAAAATGCTCTCCAATAAGTTCTGTGCATCACTTTAATGTTGTAAATCTTCTCCTGCTAGGCCACATTATTTGTAAATACAGGCAGGGAATCCAGGATTAGCCTGTCTTTGTTGTTTTGAAAGACATTGTACTCTCAGGTGTGTTAACAGCTTCCTTAAAGTATGTTGAGTAATGTGATGGCTTACAGAAATGAGGAATGATTCAGCTGAGATTCAATACTGAATTGACATTATGAGTAGAAAAGAAGTATCTGAAATTAATTTGTGATTCATCTTCTGAGTTTAATAATATTGAGGATTATAATTTAGGGGGTTCTTGTATGAAATTTTTATGAAGAACTGTCAGTGTGCTTGACTGGTCTAAAACATACATGTCTTGAAGATGACATTTTCAGAATGCATCTCTGCAGAACTAACTTATCATAAATTACATACTGTTTAGAGTGAAACAGGTGGGCTGTATTTGCTTTCTTTCTAGGACTGTAATAGTACCTTGTGAAGCTTCAGTATTTAGTTTTTGAGGGTTTTTTTAAATGAAAATTTGAAAGGAGAAGCTGGACAGCTCTTCTGTGGCAGGGAACAGGAACATATACATGGTATGTGAGTTCATGCATTATATTAACTTTTTGCAGTCTTACAGCACATGTCTATTTAATTGGGACCACTTTAAAATACATTATTAGTGATCTGGATTAATTAGAGATAATGTAAAAATCAAGGGCATAAAAAGACATGTCACATAGCATGTGTTTGTTCATTACATATGACAGTATCTCTGCAGGGGAAATTAATATTGATACATATACTGAAACAGAAACACACTGGAGAGGGAGAGGCTGAGCACTGTTCTTTGCCAGCATTAATAGTGGAAAAATAATTAATATTGACTACAACCTCTCATATGCTAAGCATGTTCTCTTGGTTCCTCCCAGTATCATTTCATTACTCTGAGACAAATGATGATTTCAGTAATATTGCTGTGTTTCAGGCAAGGAGGACTCCATAACTGAGTCAATTATCCTAACTCCCACTATACTGAAATATTTTGTGAAAACTTGGAGTTTGTGCTGCTACCTGCACAGGTTTTATTGTGTACATGAAAGCAGGAACAGTCAGTCTGCATATTAATCTTTACACAGATTTCTCCATTTAGTTTTATGTCTCTCTTTGTGGGGCAATCAAATCTGTGTCACTGTTGCTACTATGTTCTCTCTGGTAGCAAGGCAGCAGTTCTTGTGTATTTGGAGTAGGGCAGTGAACTTTTTTACCAAGCATATACTTTTTCATTGTTTAATTTTTAGCTGGGTTAACTTAGAGCTGTATCAAAATTCATATCAAATTTGCATTTCAGAAGCATTTGCAAATATTTTGACTAGCTGAAGTTTGTCTTATGTCACTGCAGTTGGGTAAAGCTCTAGTATATTTTCTTGTAAAAAAATTGTTCAATGGTGAGTTGTTAAATAGTTAAGAACATAAAGTCTGTCATAAGTCACTGAAGTGCTGCTGATCTTGCCTGGTTACTGCCTATAAGAAGTGCCTCATCTCTGTTGGGATTCTCCAGTAAGACCATAAATGGGACACAATGTGCTGATAGGGTTTCCTGTCATTCCTCTCAGTTTCTTTGCTTTGTTCCTGCTTTGCCTTTCTGAAATATGCATCAGATACAAGGAACTCCCACTACAAAAGTTCCCATAGTAACATCCCTGAAGAATTCAGAACAAACTGCATGCCAACAGCAGCCTCCTCGTTTAGATGCAGCTGTGCTGACTGGTGCCTTTGCTGGCTTGGTTCATGGTAGCTGGGAATTTCTGCCCTTCTGCAGCTGTACCACAGCAGAGCCCTTACTCAGGGCCTGTGTCTTTAGCTATGCTACAGTCACTCTGCTGTAACTGGCGTACTAATGGCAAATTTCAGACCCCTCTGATAATGCAATGGGATACTGAGGTTTGAATTATTTTTAACATGACTTTACTTTTATTGGTTATTGGTAAAATCATGTAATATTACTCAAATTCATGAATTATGGGAAATTACTCTACCAGCTTAGAAAGGCCAGGAGGGTCCCTAAAAGTGTTGTTTGAGGACAGGTTGTACATTTTTTGCACTTGAGGAAAATTCCCTTTCTTCCTGTCCATGTCTTTTGATAAACAGCTCTAATGATCCGATTTATATGTCTAACAACACCTTAAGAACTGTAGGACTTGAAACTTTGCAGAGCAGACCCTGAAATCCTTTTAACAGAACAGAGGGAAATTGGGGTAGATTTCATTGTTGCTTATACCAGTTTTGTATTTGAGGATTGCCATTGCTGGCTCACATCCTCAGTGTTTGCAGAAGGCAAAGCAGGTTTTGCATTCTCAAAAGCAGCTGGGAGCTCTGGGTGGCTGTGGCTTTCACCTGACAAGCAGAGAAGAAGCTATTGCTCTGCTGTGGAGAGCTGGCTCAGGTCTGAACAGAAGGGAGGGTGTAGAGTCATTTAGATGGCGTTAGTTTTTGTGTTCTGTCACTCAGCATCCCAATGATCTATGGACATTTCCCACCAGTGATTACTGTGAAGTAATCGAAGCCTGTGAAAGCCATTAGGATTAGCATGGCAAAAAGGGAACTCTAATAGGGGAAAATATGTGTACATGTGTACGTACAAGTGATTGTACACACTCCAGTTACCCTCAAAACATGCTGTGTGTGCAGTGTCTGTGAGCTTTGGGACAGCTGCAGGACTGTGCATTGCAGGTGTGCAGATTGGGTGCCACTGCCAAAGTTATTTTAATGCAAGTAATGTGCTCTACTGAAGGGCTACTGACCACTCCTTTGGCAGGGTTTACCCTCTCCAGATAAGCCTGGAATTAACAGAATTGCAGAGAAAAATTTTTGGAGACAACTTCAGTTCTAAAGCAAGTACAGATGCTGACCTGGAAGTCAAGAAAAACACTGTTTTATTAGTAGTGAAAACTGGATGCAGTTTCCACTTTTGTTAATGAGTGAATGAAATAAACCTTCCATGCAATAGGATGAGGTATAAATCATTTTGGATAGTGCTCCTAAGATGAACACAGGCGTCTGCAACATTTTATGGAGGAGGTAAAAATTAAGGAGGCATTATATGTCATGCATATCAATCAATCAGCATCTAGCTGTGATATAATTGTGTGCATTTGACAATAACCTTTCCTACTAGGCTGCTCTGATTGAGAGAAAAAACCAGTTCTTTGGGGCCCCACAGCGGAGTGTATGTCTGTGCTGTATGAGCATTATACCAGTTATCCAATTTGTGCTGGAAATTTAACTGTGAAAATGTGGACTTTGAGAAAACAATGCATATGCAAATCTTTCAAACAAAGGAGAGAAATTGGTTTTGCTTGCTGTGCTGAAATAGTCAAATGTTAAAAGTTGGTAAGTGGAAATTGAGCTCAATTTTTTATTTTATTCTAGTGCATGCTTATTATTTAAGAGAGTTTTTTTTATAGAAATGCTGTATATTTTATTACATATTATTATGGGAGCCTATACTACATTTTGCAGTTCAAGTATCACAGACACTTAATTTTAGAATAAGCAAGTAAATCCAGGAGTAAATATGGCATACAGGTTTAGCTGTACAGCACCTTATCATACTTTTTTTTTCTTAACCACTTTTCTTAAACCAGAAAATCAGCTTATTATTTGATACATTGGCCTGTGGTTACCAGTGCTGTTCGTGTTAAAGGACGTGACAGCAAGTGGAGAGGGAAACAAATGCCAACCTGCTGCAGTGCAATTGCCACCTGATGTGTATTTATAGATGTATAAAACATGAATGCAGGCAAATCAAAACTAGAAGATAGGTGATGAAGAGGAGTTGGACAATAGCCAAATGATAAAATCGAGCAAAAAAGAATCAGCTACCAGGAAAGCAATATGTTCTTAATAGTAGAGAAGCAGTCAGGCCACAGTCAGGGGCAGGGGGACAGCGGAGCAATGATGGACAAAGTCAGTTCAGAATATCGATAGGAACTGTAATAATGGGGTTATGAAATTTCCTATCTCAGAGGAACTTTATATTAAATTTTATGGACCTCATCCAATCATTGTGTGCAAAAAAATCTTTTAGCCAAATAGCAGAGTCTTTGGATAAATTTACTTCCACTGGGGTGGAGCTTACACATAAATACTAATCCTTCCCCCTGCACTCTGACAAGCTAACTCTGCATTCTTGATCAAGAGGGATTTCAAATGGACAAAAGCATGGTTGGATCTGTCTAGCAGAATTTTGTTGTTTCCCCCATTTTATTAATTTCAGTAAAATACAAAAGAAAGAGCAGACTATTACAGAATAAACTTAGCAAACAGCTATTTTGCTCTGATTTGAAACATTCTTTTTAAAAAAGAAAGGTGAGCAGTGAACTGAGTAGCTCCAGGGTAAATCCTTCTAGGAAGCAATACCATCACAAGCACAGGTAGAACTTCAATGGGAAATTAGTTACTGCATGCATAAGTAGTCTTGACTGTGTCCAAAGTGTGTGCCTGCACAGTGGTGGGATGCTGAGGGAAGGACTGGCCTGAGTGTGCTGTATTCCCTCCCAATTTTCTGCTTCCTGCTTACTGCCTGGAGCCTCTTGAATCAAAATGTAGGTCAGAGCAACCTGAGGTTGCTGAAGTTTGCCTGTGACCCAGGGAGGCATTCAGGCTGTGCTGTACTGTACGGGTTCCTGATTGCTTTCAGCTTTGTTTCAGTCAAGCACAGCTCTCCAAAAATAAAGCACCTACAACATAATAACTTGTAATGACATTCTGCCGGGGGATTTACCTCAGCGCTCAGTTATGGAGCTTGAGAAATGTGCACTGGCTGTATATGTTTATATGACATGCTTTGTGAAAGGAAATCTTTGAAGAGGAATTATCAAAGTGTAAGCAGCCTGCTGCTATGTTGAAAACAATTTCCTAGATTCTGCTCTGTACCGGTGCAGGGCCATCATGAAGTGTAAACTGAAGTGTTTTTCTCCCAAGATGTATGTCAAAGCAGAAGCTGCTCTTTGGAAAGTATGCCAAAAGTACCCCTTAAAGCTGGATTTTCTTAAGGTGCCTGACCTCAGCTATGCTGAAGCTATTTAGCTGAATGCTAATGCTATTGGAGCCACCAGGAACAGGACCAGCCCACAGTGAACTCTTCTGAAGGGTTATTCACCTCCACATCCCTGCCTTGTGGTGTTGTGCTGCAGGGAGGAATCTCCAGGAGAGTGTTAGTGAGCTCTTAGTTCTGATACAGCCCGAGTTTTTTTACAACTGTAAGAATAGAAAACTCTAACTGACACTCACTCGGTCATACCACCTTTCTCTCTCTGAATTCCATCTCCCACAGTGCTGCATAAAATCATAAATGCAGCAAGAAGAGTTTAGATGCCTAATTAAGGGTATCTTCTACTTAATCTTCCAAGTGGGAATCGCTGGTTTTCTTTCTCCTTTGGCCCAGGTGCTGGTTTTAAAATTATCAAACCTTCCCAGTGAGTTTTATGGAAATTTTCTTGTCTAAGGGCTATTTTCCTGCCTTTGTCAGTTTAAGTAGATTACACTTTTAAATTTACAATATTGTCATTTATTTTTAATACTATGTGTTGTGAAGGAGAAAACTGCAGCTTTTAATTACTTAGTATTTGTTTAATTTCCTAGTAATCACTACAGCTAATTCTGATAGATCATAGCATATTTACTTTGGCTTTTTACATTATTTCCTATATTTGAGTTAGAAATACATTGTTTTGCCTTTTGCACTGTTATTCTGGAGTTCTCAACTGTGCAGTAATCTTGCTAGATTTTTGAATAGAGAGCCTTGTCTCTTCATGAAAATAGACTTGAATTGTGTTCTGAAGTGTCACCATCACTTCTTAGGAAATTTGTTAAATATTTACATGAAGTAAAGTTCCTTGGCAGTGTCTTGTTGCACAACTGTTACAAATGTGAATAAATGTGCTAAGGTGAACAAATGTGCAATGAGGACCAGCTGTGATCCAGTGTGTGCAAACTGCAAAGAACAGAGTTGGAGCCAGTTTAGAAAATTCAGTGAAAAACTCACTGAGTGTGTTTAAAATAATTCAAGGAAAAGGCATAAATGTCTAAAATTAAACAAACAAAGGGAAAAAAAGAAACACAAAAAAACCCCAACCCAACCAACCAAAAAACCCCACCCCAACAACAAAAATCCAAGCACCAACCAAATGCCCAGAAGGTGAGTGGGGATTTTTCATTATCTACTATCAGACCTATAGGTAATATTTAGAAGCTTTGTCATAGATGATGTAATGAGTCTCATTAAAGGTGCCATGAATGGCACGTTTCATTTGTGTTGTCTCAGCTGCTCATGGAGTGCCCTGAGGGAGTCAGGAATGGAGCTCTGGGGGAAGTGTGGTCAGAATTTGAGTAGTCGGGGTTTGTGCAGTCCAGAAAATACCCTCAACACAGCAAGGCTTTGGGGTTATGTTTCTGTAATAACCTGAGGAAAAATTTTACATCCTAGTTGAGAAGGCAGCATTCTCCTTGTGGCCCTTCAGCTGCAGTACAGTAGAGGCTGACAGGTGGAGGGGGAGCTGTACCTTAAAAAAACACATTATCAAAGCAGTAACATGAAAGCCTGGAAACTCAGTGCAGCTCTCAGTGCTGTGTGGTGAGTGTTGAACAGCACATTACTGAGAGTAAAACTGAGAGGGTTAGTTAGCTTAAGTACTAGGAACCCAAATGAAATAACATGGCACCAAACATTTTCAAAGAGGATATTGTTGCAGTCCTCAGGCAACAGCATAGTCAAGATAGCCACTAAATGATGAGAAGCACTGCTTGAAGGCACACTTTTTAACCCAGTGGCTTAAATGGCACCCCAGAGTCAGGACTATACATAATCTTCTGCTTGGAATTGTTTTAAATACCTCTCTCTCCTCAAACTGAGTACATAGAGCAGTGTCCAAGTTTGTTCTTGAGACCAAGACCATTCAGAACGTGAGTTAAAATGCTCAAAATCTGTGGCAAATTAGATTGGTGTAAAAATAAAATAGAAGCTATTTAGCCTGACACACAGAGATGCAGTTGCTTTACAATGCTCATGGATAGACTTGTTTGAGTAAATGTCTTTAGGATTACTGTAAAATATATGAAGAAATACAGAAAAAAATAAAGAAGTTACTTTGGTCATAGAGGTAAAAGTTGTCAACCGAAAAAATACTTTCAGAGAGCAAAGCAAAACTGGACCTTCATTTTCAAATTATTTAGTAGTTTAGGAATATTAGTCTGATTTTTGTGAGATTTTATCAGTTCTTTACTGCAAGGTGCTTTCATTAAGCAGCAATCATCCATGTCAAGTCAATATTTATGGACTATGAGTCAGGCAGGTCTGAAAATGGGATCTGTCAATATGCTTTCTAGAACCTCCATGGATTCAGAACAAGAGCTGTAATTAGTACAAGTCAGAGGCCATCACTGTTAAACAAGACATCAACAGGCAACCAGAGTGCCTACCATGTCTGACAGAGGAACCAGCAGTTGTTGGAAATACAAACATGTAAATAAGATTAAGAAAACAGATCAATATAATGTCTGGGGAGTTGATGTGCTTTCAAAGAAATTATTTACTGTTTTCCCAGTAGTAATTGTTGACTGTAAAAAACCAGTGGTATGCCCAAGAATATACTCCCAGCATAGCCTGGAGGAGACTAAGTAGTATTTAGTCCATAACTTAGGAAGAAGGGAAAGTTTTCCTGAGGATGCAGTACTGCCCAGAAAGGTCTTGGGCAGCCCACAGTCAAGTAGAATGTGAATCTTAGGATATATAAAGATATTGCAAAAAAGGTCAGACCATTAAAAAGTGATTCATTTGGCAATGACTGTTTGGAGGAAGTAAAGTTTATGTGGAAAATAGGAAAGACATTATTGTTCTTAACTTGTATTTCATGTGATGAAGTTATTCTGAATATTTACAATCCTTGGTATCTGATGCTTATTTGGTATCAGAGACCTTATTTGGGGATTTGCCAAGGTAAAATCCCAGTTTTGAGAAGTTTGCTTGTAAACCAGCATGGAACTGGTACCATTTTATCATAGGGGTTTTCAGATATTGCAGCATTGAGGAGGGAACAGAGATGTCAGTCCCCTTTCACACTGATAGGAAAAGATGGAAGAACACTTCAGAAGCCATTACAGATTACTTAGGAGGAAATAACTGTGTCTGATTACTTAGGATCAAAAAGGAATTATGTTAAATTGAAAATACTATTAACAATAATTAAATTGCATTTAAGTTTCTGAAAATAAAGATAATTTGAGTTGGAGAAACTGGAGTGACTGTAGAAGCATCTTTAGAAGGTCTAAATTACAGCTTTCAAACACATGAAAAGGAAGGGGATGGCTGCTTTTTTTACTTATTTTCAAAAAAAACTTGCAAATTGAGACTGGAACAGATACACTCTTTGTTATTACCTGTCCCTAATAATTCTTTTTAGAATCAGGTTGGTTTTAAATGAGTATGACACTCCCAGATCTTCATAGCTGCCTCTTTAAATTTAGGTGAGAGATAGGAATATGGCTCAAGTGACTACAGGAGTCTCTGCTGTTCATGCCTGCTCATTTACCAAGAACAGCCTCCTTCAAAACTATGTTTTGTATGCCCTTTTATAACATTTTCTTATTTCTGAGAGGCCATCATAGTTTCAAAAATTTGTTGTTTCATTTATTGTTCTAATTTATAAAACTTAATCAAGGTACTTTTGTAATTGTGGTGACAATGATAATTGAAATAGTATTGGTGGAAGTAACCAAGCTAGTTAGTGATTTGGAGTCATTAATGCTGTATATTCCTTAACCTCTGACCTGCATAATGGGATAATTTATAGCAAGTGCTGCTCAATATCTGAGGTACAGGGCGCAGTAGCTGTTGTACTGATAGTCCAGATCAACAACCACAGGCTGCTGCCTCAGAACAGAGTGTGAAGGGGGAACTGCTGATGTAGTTGTTTCAGTCTTCAATTATTGCAGTGATGATTAAAACTATTTGTGTGAAAAATGTGCATTGAGATAACTATGCAATTTTATTGTTAGTGATTTAATATCACTTCCATTGCAGTCCATATGGATTGAATTTCAGTACATTGAGGTTTACTGGAAGGAAAAAGTTCAATGCTCAGTTGAAGGTTTATGTGCTGGGAAAAATGAAATTACTTGGTAGAAACAGTGCTTTGGAAATCGAATCTGTATTCCTTGAGGGCACAGGGCTGAAGCTGGTTTGAGCTTTATTCTGCTGCTCTTTGATGGTGAAATGAGAGGTGTCCAGCACAGCTGAAGTGCCATTGCCCCAGCTGTGGGGACTGAGAGGCCATCCCTTGAGCACCACTTTGCTCACTCCTAATCCTGCAAGATGCAACTTGGAGTGGAGTCTGAGCTTGATGTGACCTAAGAGAAACCAAATAAAAGGCTGGAGCATAAAAAACTTCAGCTAGAGATTTTTTTTTTCTTGAGTCATTTGCATGGGGAGTAATTATATTATTGATTATTTATAAGTTACTCCTTTAATCCTTTTTTCTCATAGATCTGTTTCTTTCATCTTGTTGGGGTTGACACTTTGAAATTCATGCACAAAAGTAAAACTGTGTCTAATTCTCTGCTGATTTCTTGGAATTAATTTGATTCTTGTTCTTGCCTTTTATTTTTTTCTTTTTTTTTCTTTTTTTTTTTTTGCAAAGAAATAGTCTTCAGGCAACCAACTGCATTGAAGGAATGAACAATTATGCTACACTTAATGAATTCACAAGTTTCATGTCAGTAAGTGGCAGCTCATTTTGCAAGTGCAGTTTCATGTTAATGTTGAGAAGAGGAAGAGAGTGTAGAAATGTGCTTTTCTTTTTTTTCTCCTGCTTTCCCCAAATCCCTTGTTTCTTTTGTCATTCTAATCCCAATGTGATGGTAAATACACAGATGCTTTATTTTCATATGAAACAGCATATAAGCAACCAGGTCAAAGAGGATGCAGTGTAGAAATTGTGAACCAAGTGTTTACCAGAAGCATCAATCAGAATGGATGTGAAAATCTGGGCAAGTCATACAGACTAAATTGCTTATGTTTATTTAAGAGTTGCAGGTTGCTAATTGAGCATAAAGACATGATTCTAAAGTGTGAGCGATAACTTGATATGGAGCACTGAGTCTCCATGTAGTGAATAACTCAGTCTCCCTGCACTACTCAGGAAAAGAAACCTCCACATGTACCATTTTGAGTGGCTGGATACAATAACTTTTCTTCTATAAATTAGCACAGAATAAAATATTTTCTATTGTGTGGTTTACTTTCCTCTGAAATTTTTAGTGTTTCTGCAACTTTCTTCTGTAAGGACAAAACCAGACCTGCTTGTTATATGCCTGTGCCTTAAGCCCTACCCTGTGCAGAAAATTCTCAGTTCAGAATATTTGTAGGTATTATATTTATTTGTGGTGGAAAATCCTGCAGTTTTCTGTCACCAGCCAGAGGTTTGCCATTTGTCCAGTGGTTTCAGTCATTAGATAAAACAATTATAATAAAACTGTTTATCATTATATCATGCACCTAAGTAAACAGTAATTAGGTATTTGACCACTTAATGACAATTTTAAATTATGAGATACTAGAAGAATTTTTGTTCTGTGAAGATTATAAAACTATTGCTAATTAAACAAATAAAATCTTACAGGCTGTTCCCTCACTCTGTCCTTTTAGTCTAGGGTTGTTCTTCATACTTACTCTGTAAATATCCAAAATGTTTTCTGATCACCACTGGCAAACTATTCTAATTAATAGTGAAATTCATTAAATAAATACATGGGAAACAACTCCATCTGGCTGTAGGAAATGAACAGTTTGTGAGTTTGTGATTGCAGTGCAACACCCACATGAATAGAAAGTGGGTTTAGCATTATTTGACTCTCATAATCAAAGGGTAACACTTTTACATATTAAGGCTGTTAAATTTTACCTTGAGGGAATTGAATTCTAAATGTACTTCCTTAGTTTGTAAGGAAGGTTAATAAAGAATTACACTGTTGTATAATCAACAAAGAGCAAGTATACTAGAGAAGTTACAGAAGTGAGGACCAGGAAAATGGGTTGTGAATGACAAACTTTGCAAATATTCTGATCCTTGTAGGATCACATAATGTGCAGTAAAGAAACACATACACAGAGAGCAAGGGAGGCTGATAAGTAGAGAAGGGACAAAATTCTAGGAAGAGGAATATCTTTAGAGTTGAAGGAGGAAATAGATGTTGACAGAAGAATAAAAACTAGATGAAATGCAATGGTAGGAAATAAAATTTTGTTTT
>JAWWLZ010000174.1:592469-605352 GCA_035041345.1 Poliocrania exsul
AAGTATAAAGTAACTTTAGAAATGGAATTTATCTGTTGCCCCTTGATGACTTTGGTTATTCTATCTGAAAATGTGTTTTAGAGAATAGTTTTGTGGATTTGCATTTTTTCTAAGTTCTAAATTTGCAAGCTATTCCTAAAATTCAAATTTGACTATGGAGATAGTAACTTGCAACAAATATAGTTGAGAAAATTGACACATGTGGAGTTTCAGGAATGGGGGGGAGAACCTGGCTGTTTGTATGTGAGACATTGTTATCCCAGCTTGCATTTTGATAAATACAGTGAAATTTGAGTGCAGGAAATCTCTTGCTTCTTAAGGAGAAAAAGCAAATAAAAATCTTTGCCCAGATTACTCATAATTGTCTCATGTTTTCTTAAGATTAAATTGACACCATCTAGCAAGATTGGCACTAGCAAGAGTTTTCCAGCTCATTGCACTGTCCTGCTGCATCCAGAATTCCCTCTGCTTGGCTGAGCCTTCATTTTGAGCTACTCCCTTTCCCTTTCTGTGTAACTGTGTTCTCCATTCTCTGACATTTATGCTGCTCTGCTCTGTAATCTGCCTCCTTGCTTAGAAGCCTCTCCTCTGAAGTCCATCCTTTGATCCTCTTAAAGTGTAAGATCTCACCAAATAGCTGCCTGACTGCTGTACTTTTTCTCTCCTAGATCTCTGTGCTTTCTCTCACCAAGACTTAATTTTTTTTCCCTTTGATCTCTTTTGGGTTTGTTTTTATTCTCCCTAGTCTAAACAAACTGTCCTAAAGGCAGTTTTTCCTTCCTGCTCTGCACAACACATTTCCTGGCCTTGCCACCCCTTTCTTTTTTGTTGTTGGTTTTTTTTTTTTTTTTTCAGGTGTTGCCCTGTTATTTTTCACCCTGCCAATTATGTTTATTCTATGCCACAGGTTTAATGTATGTGATGTTAAACAGTGTATTATGGTATTTTCAAAAATAGAATGGTCCAAACCAACCTGGAAAGCTTCTTTCTCAGCTGCCTCCTCTTCTTCCTTTTGTGTCATGTGGGGAGCACAACAAAAAAACAAAGCCCTTTTATTTTTACTGCCTCACTATGGACTTACCTGTGGCATAATATCTGAGCATGAGCCCTGTGAAAGTCAGTCCCATTTCAGGTGGCTGTTTAGAAAACATCCTACAGGAATCCGTATGAAATTTATTCCCTTATTCTTTGCTTGTTTTAAATTTGAACAAAATATCTCAAAGAAGACATAAGACTTGCAAAATAAAGAGCTCAGTTATCTCAGTGTCATGCACCAAACATCAGATTTAGGCAGGAATCAATCTTCATGTGAACAGCAACTGTCTCTTAATTCACCTTTTCTTTTTTAAAGGAGGAGGAAAGCAAAATGAAGGGAGTTATGGGACATAATGCCAGTAAATGAGGGACACTTCTATTGAAGAGGACATCTTTCAAGTTAAATGTACAGAAAAATCCTTTTAGTGGGCTCTTTATGTGCTTTACATACCATGGGTGACCAGCAGATATCATCTATCTGTCTATCATCTATCTATTGCAAGCTAAGGCCTTCTGTAATTACCAACACTATGCAATTTTAATTTTTTTTTATAAAAGATAATGTGATAAATTTCGTGAACCATTTATTTATAGCTAGAAAATAACAGAAAGTGCAATCTCCTTTCTGCTAAGAAAAATACACAAACCCCTCCACTATTGGGGAACAGTGAAACAGCTCTAGTTGCCACAAAATTCTTAGATTCAGGAAGAACTGAGTTTTATCTCACTTTGAGCTTGCAGAGACCACATCAGGGAGGAGTGCTGAGTGTATCTTAGTCTTGTGAAGGGCAGTGCAAATGGAACAGGATACTTTGCTGCTTAGTTCATCCAGATGTTTGCTTAGAGAGCATTGCTGTGGTCTTCTTGGAAGGAGCTGCTTCCACACAAAGTGCAGAGGTGCTGCAGTAGTTGCCTGCATAATGCAGTAGTTGCCTGCAGAACTTGAGGGGGAAAAAGGAGATTGCCAGTGGAGAAAGCAGCACTCTCATATTGAATTCTCTTTTAAACAATCCCATCCTAGATGCAATTGCATTGATTCAGGAACCCAAAGCCAGGCCTGGGAAAGGTGTCTGCTATGTTTTGTGGGACTATTGCATTTATTTCAGGACCTGCAAATGTGGTGAAACAGAATTTTTATTGGGAAATTACTAAATTCCACCTTCTCCTTTCAGTCTCTTAATTGATGATGCTCACCAGCAGCAGGTTTTATTTGTTTAGAGCTAAACTTCATGTTGCTTGAGCTGTTGTGAGCTTGACCATCAGTGGGGTGGTTGGGAGAGAGAAGGGTTTGAAATTATATTTTTAGCTGTGCAGCAAAAGAGATGATACTGTAGTGGAACAGGATTAGTGTTTATGGTCTGTCCTTGCTGCCCAGTGCTTGCTGTTGACCACCAGCCCCTCTCCATGTTGCATGCATGTTTTCACACTAAAAGCATTTTGAATTCCTCATCACAACACTAAGTTACTGCTGCAACTGTCTGGCCAAGAGTGGCTTATTTAGCGGCTGAATTGATGAAGACATGATCAAAGCAAGGCAGGAGTGCACATGTTGAACCACACTGTGTGTGAACAGGAAACAACAGGACCATTGTAAGCAATGGAAGCTCTGCCACCAGAGATCAGTCTTTCTCTCCATCACCTGGGATGGAGCAAAGACAAATTTAGCCAGAAGAATAAAAGAAAATCTTCCAGATTTCCTCACTTGCATAATATATTATTGTTTACTTCTTTTTCCTGACATAACCAGAGCCTCAGGTTGAAAGATATGGAAAAGTTCATCTGGCATTAATCAGTCTGTAAACTAAGGGTTGAACAGCCTGCAATAAATACTTGGACATGTTAATGTGCTTTGTAAAGGACAACAAGGATTAAACAAAACAGTACCTGCTGAGTGCTTAATTGACCAGCATTCACTCTGAGTAGTAACTGGGGCTGCAGGTCTTTGGGAAAAGCAGTTGTGATTATGTAATGAAAGATAATTGCAACTCAAGCACAAGGGAATGGATTATGTTTGCAGAGATACCAAATGGCAGAACTAAGATCATTTTTGCACTTGTAGCCTCTGGTCCTATCAGTAAGCAAATACACTAAATAGACCCTTGATCCTGAACAATGACTTATACTCTTGTGAAATATTTTTAATTTACCCTTGTGGAATTCTTCTTCCCACATGAAAAGAGATAATTTTTACATGGAGTATCTGCCAGGCATTGAGGCATCCAGGCCCATAGAGTGCACCTGAAAAGGATGTCTCAGGAATTTTGATTTCTAGGACTGTAATGATAGATCTTAACCCATCCTTCAAGGCACCTTCTCAACATCAGGATCATCCAGAAATGAATCTGTAGCTCAGACAGCAACAAAAACTAGCAAGTCCTTTAATGTCTGGAAAGAGTTGCATCAGTCTTGTAGTCAGATCTCTTGTCTCAGGGTCAAGGTAGTTTACAAGGTATCTCACACTTGCCTGCAGATTTATAGTTGATTCTCTTGCTCTCAGGCCAATACTCTGAGAACTTCTTGAATGTCGGCAAGAACCCCAAATACTCAGCTCCCTTTGTTCCTGGACTTACTTTCTCATTCCAGGGGAATATGCAGACCCTTCTTATCCCACCTCTGCAGGATGATTAACTGCACTGCAAACAAAGGATTTGCAACCAGGCATTAATTTTTATTCCATTTTAATGTGACTATGTCCTTAGAGTATACAGTTTAAGTTTTTTAATTGGTTATTAAGAGTAGCCATTGCAGGTAGATAATTCCATGAAGAAAAAGAGAAAACAAACTACTTGCTACTAATCTGTGTTCCATTTCAGCACCCTGAAAACTAAGAGAGTGAAAGGAAGGAGGAGGGAGAAACACTGGTTCAATACACATAATTTTCCCCAAAAAATGTCAGTAACAGCTTATTCGAATTTATTTGCTGGATTTTCAGGGCATCAAAAGTTTTACACCCGTGGACAGAAGTGTGGTTGTTAGATGTGGAAAATTGTAATAGAAAGAGATGAAAGTTACAACCTCCAATTATGTAGTAGAAAAGCACTTAGGCCAGAAGCTTGTTGAAATCTTCTTCTAGGAATAATATCATGGTGAAAGTTGTTTTGGAGCATTGGTGGGACACTGCTGTGTTAGAAAACAGGTTTTATTAGGTTTTGTTTTTAGTACTTTCTGAGAGATTGAGAAGCAAACTGTGTGGTCCTCGCTGTAAAAAGTCACAGGTTTTTTAAAAATTCCTTGCCATAAATATGCTATGAGAAATAACCTGAAGCAAACTGGTGTTCTATGTACTAAGGAGTTTTAGTCAACAGTTTCATAAAACTTTGTGATGGAAATTGCCTTTTCACAGTATTGGTAAAGAAAGGCAGATACAGAATGACATGGACACACCTGTAAGATTGGCAGAGGAAAAGGCAATGAATCTGAAGAGTTACTTTGGTTGAGAAGGAAGTCCAGAAGGCATCATTGATATGGTGCTAGGATCTGTTAGGGAAATAATCTTTCAGGTTTCCTATCAAAACTATTTTGTTTTATTTATGCTGATTTGATATCACACTAGAAAAGCAACTGCCATTCAAAAACACTCATGCATTGCTACATAGCATGAGACCCAGAGCCAAGTACAGAAGCAGGGGCCATACAAGGCAGCTGAGGTTAAGACATACTTGAAATGAGATGTGCTGTTTAAAACATGATACAGAATCTGCCAGGGCAGTGAATACTTTATTCACACTTTGGTACTCTGAGCTCTTTCACTGCTAAATCTTAAAAGAAAAAAAAATCGGAAGCTTTGTGTTGAAAATTCTTTTTTTTAAGGGAAAAGTGTAACTTTCTTTAGCAAACTCCAGGTCCTGGGATTTGAAACTACCTGGGAGTATGGTGAGTTTTCCAGGCACTGGGGAATGTAAAGGAGAAAGAAGGTGCTTCTATAGTACAAATTGAAATGCTCACTGTTATGTCTGCTGTGGAACAGGACTTTGCCTCCAGTTAACACAGAACACTGTCCTTCAGCTTGAGTGAGCTGGCATCAATCCTCCCAGGCTGAGTGTTTTATTCAGATATGTATCTTTGATCATTGTGCTAACAGAGGCTGATGTTGTAAAGCCTGAATACCTGCCTGCTGCACCGCTCTGGTTTTACAGTGCCATGATTCCACTGTTCTCAATGGAGCTGCATGATTTCAAATGAATACTGATAGACATCTGAATTATCTCCTGTATTTTTCCCTTTGTAGTGGTACAGGAGGCAGGTCTTTTATTCACCTCATTTAGACATGTATTAAAAGTTAAAATCCTTAGAATAAAAGACTTCCTGGAGGACTGGAATGATAATCTGTATTTCTAGTCTGCTCTGCTGAACAACAGGTGTTAGGAAAAGTTTCTTCAGGCTCAGTCATCTTTGTTAGCTCCTAGGGCTGGAGGAATTAGGACTCATTTTTAGCTCAGTAAAGGTTTGGCTCTGCCTTGGTCTTGAGGTGAATTGGATCTCCATACTTTCCAATGTCATGCTTTCAACACCTCACCTCATAGGAAGGAAAGAGAAATAGGAGTAGTTTGGTTGCTGTTACCCTCTGGGAAGCTGAGACACACAAACATGTTCTGACCAGGGTGTGGGTTTGCTAAAATACACCTTTTGTGGGCTTTTAATTGTTAATGACAGATGTGGGGGTTTTGTACAGATCAACTAGGAAACAAAAATCAATAAAGAAAGGAGAACTAGAGCTGCTTTTCTGTTAGAGTTGGGCTTATTACCTATGAGTTGTTATCAACCAGCTAGTGAGGACACTGAGTGCTGGAACTAAAAGAGTGAAGGATACACTGCAAGCCAGGACTTAACTTTCAGAGTAAAAATGCTGTTATTGGGACTATGTGAGTATGAAAAAAGATCTTGTATGTGAATGGTAATGATTAAAATACAAGTGCAGTGAAGAAACTGGTAATATCATGATTTCTTTCAATGCAACTAGTGGTGTACTTCAAAATTACTTTTGAAGTTTTAATGTCTGTGATATTCAGTGTTTTAGGTCATCATTAATAATTGACCTCAAGTAACTTCAATGAACTGCTCAATTTCTAATTTGAATTTATGAAGTCTTTAATAATACTGTGCTGGAAAGTAGTGATGAAAAGAAAAAAAGCATATGCTTCTGATCTTCTAATAAACCTTCTTTCTGCACAGAAAAATGGTTTTTTTAGTAAGATTCAGTTCTTACTTAAATGATAAAATAGAAAAGACACATTTTATGGGCATTAAATTTACATAGTTGTCTCACGTTATTGTTTTTACTTAAATCAGCCTTCTGTCACCACCCACTTATCAGTTACAGTGGTATTTTTGAAGGGAGATGTTCTCTGTAGTGTCTTAATTAAAATCCAAGAAAGAAGAATAGGTCTTTTTTATATATTGTTTTGGTTATTTGTTAGATGTTTTAATAACAGATACAGATAGAAAACATTGGACATGATATTGCACCAATACAGGTGTAGTTAAACCACCTAAAAATGCAAATAATGAGTACAGTTGTTCTGATCATGTAGAGTTATTTGCTGGAATCTCTTGAAGTATTAATTTCTAATGGCTCAGAGTGATGTTAAAGCATTAACCCTGGACTGCACTGATGCTCCATGGTCACTTTTCCATCATTTAATAAGGATAGTAACTCTTTCCTTCTGCATTTTTTTTCTTTTTTGGTATACACCTTAAATTCAGGAGTCTGGGTCCTTCTCTACTGTGTATCCTTCATCATCAGGTGCTTCTGTCGGACTGACCCTACTAACAAACAGTAGCTGTTCCTTCCTCAGCTTTCAGCTTTTCACTGTCAGGAAGATGATCCTCTTCAGTGTGGTTTCAGTAAAGCCCTAGAGACATTTTTTCATTCTTGTTCTGCTCATTCTGAAGATCTGTTTCCTATACCCACTAAACTGGGCTTTTATTTGGGTTCAAGCTGACAATGTCTAATGTAAATCAGCCTGCCAATCCTCAACTGAGTTTATTTTCTCCTGGTTTATTCTTCCCCTTTCCTCTCTCCCAGAGCTTGTTTGTGCACTGGGAAATGTATGGCACTTTCCCAGGGGAATATTTACCGGTGTTAATTTTCAGAACCATAGAAACAAAAAATGCTGAGAGCTCCTCTCATAAAGAGGGCACAGAGATGGATTTGCCCTCAGCATTCCAGCCTTGGACTCTCAGTTCTGGAAGTTCCTAGAGAGTGATTTCTGACCTGACTTACTACTCATTCCTGGTTTCTAGCAGGCAGATAATCAGTGAAATATTTAAAGATACAGGAAGAGTACCTGCATAAAAAAACCCAAATTAAATGCTAGTAGTCTGAAATGAAAATGATTTGTTTATGCTCTTTCACAGTAAAATATGTTTTAATTTTTTCAGCTGCATTGCTGCAGTGGTTTGAAAGCCATATCAAGTTTACCAAGGGTATTATTATAAAACTGGAAATAAAGCTCAGCCTACCCAATTTATCTGTATCATAAAGCAGTCAAAAAATGCTGATGGCAGTTGAACTATTGATAGTTTATCAAGTTTTATGGACTAATGGAATGTAGATCACCAGACTTGTGTTAATAATGATTTTATAGCACTGTTTTTAAACAAAGATAGTGATTAAGGAATATCCATTAAACAATACATCTCATCGTTCTCTAGAAAATATTTCTCCTTTTTTTTTTTTAATTGAATTCAGAAGCCTGACGAGATGCAGTTTACTTATTGAGGAAGAATGTGTAAATAATCATAAATCTGAGAATAATAAACACGCATGGATCCTTTTAATTAATTCATGTGAGAATACCAGTGTGTGGTCACTGCCTTTGCCTCTCTCTGTATCCATCCATGTGCATGGACCTATCCAGCAAATAACACATTTCATTGATCTAAAGTGTAAAGCTAATTATTTTGCAATTAGATGTCCTTGATTTCACTTTTTTTTTAGAATTTTCAGGCACATTAAGAGCTGTTTACATGACAGTCATAACTAGAAATTCAGTGGTTGTGTAGGACACCACAATACTACAGTGGAAAACTTTAATTCCAAGTTTACTACTGTCTTGTCATTTTACTGGCAGGAGACAATTTGTTAGTACCTTCACACATCTCAGCTGTGCTTTCTGATTGCTTTTCACCCCTTTTTTTTTTTTTTTTTTTGGCTAGAGAAGCAATAATTTGTCATTTTGATAACCAAACTTGCAGTAACACATAATTAAAATAACCTTAACTACAAACCTTTTGTACCACATGTCATTTGTTCTCTTTCTTCACTGAAAAGCAGTTTCCCACTATGGGTTTGGATTTTATTTTGTTTTTTCCTGTGTCTCCCTTACCTTATTGTGGAGTTTAGTAGTATGTGATTATTTTCTGTTAATAATCCTTTATTAGTGGATACACATTGGGCATTGTCTACAGGCTTGGAAGCTGTACCCATGAAAACACCATTCAAGAAAATATCTTCCCTTGGTCCTGCAGAGGAAATAATAGTTCTAATTGCAATATTAGTACTGTCTAATTAATGCCCGTGCAGTCAATCACACAGCTCTTACCATTTGCAAAGTCCTGATCAGTCTGGATAGTCCTGCACAGTGTTGGCATGGACTAATTTTACCCCTGTAGTGAAACACTCATGTCCCTTGGCACTGAGGGGAATTATTTTGATGCACAAGCAGTCCTTCTAAAACTAATTTGTATTTAATGTAAGGATAAGCATATAGTTCATCAAATCACAGCATATTTGTCATGGGAATTTTACTTAATTTATTGGCAACTGACACAAATTTAATTAGCGATAATATTGAAGAAAAAACCCAAACAATTTAACCCCAAGAGAAATACCCTCTCTCCCCTTTCCATAAGTTCAGCTTCAACCAAGACCTGACATTTACTGCTTCTCATAGTCAGTCTTTTGAGGTCAACTAAAGAGTGCAGAGAGTGTTGCTGAGGCAGAAAGGCCTTTGCATTTCATTCACTGTTCTAATTTTTGGTGCTGTAAGGGTAGGAGTACAGTAGAAATAAAAAGATGAGAAAGAAAGATGTTTAAAAGGGTAGTAACTATTACTGTACTGAAGTAGTCTAATGGAACAGAAATCACTGTCCCCTTCCCTCTGACAGTCTTTTCTCTGTAACTTCAGAAACTGTGGAAAAGCTTTTTCCAATATTTTAAATACTTGGAGAAAAATAATGGAAAGGGTCATCTTGTAGCTTTAAATCATGTAAATAGCAGGCTCTTAATTTAAAGCCACATTACGTGGCAGCATCAAGCAAGGGAAGGGACCCCCTCTTCTCCCAGCATGTGCATTTGGGATGGCTACTGCATTCTACATGTGCATTTAGTTTCCTGTCTGTCACCTCCTGCATAAGCCACAGGTCTGAGAAATAAACCCATGTGGCAAGTCTTTTTCTTTCTCTCTCTTCCTCTTTTTCTTGGGTTGTAAAGTATTATGAAGCACTGAACTCCATTTTCATACAATCAGTTGGGTTGGAAAAGAGACTGGAGTTGGACCAAGGGTTGGACTTGATGATCTCGGAGATCTTTTCCAACCCAATCCATTCTGTGATTCTGTGATTTTTAAGATGACTTGCTGGGTGCATCCTTTGCATCTCCCAACAATTCCTAAGAGTAAATAAATCTGGAATTGTGGGAATGCCTTTTTGGCTCTACAGTATAGATGGCCTTTATATAACTGATGGACAGGCAGATTCTCTTCTGTTCATTTCCATGGTTATATTAACATGGAATTCCATATATTCAACATTTATTGCATGTGTATTCTTTTTTTCTTTAAGACAGTAATTTTCCAGGAAGAAAACTGCTCTTCCACTTCTAATTAATCTAATATTCTTGCCTTTTGAGATGTCCAAATTTTATTTATTATCAAGAATAACTTCCTTTTTATTCTACTTTTTAAATTCTAGCAGTTTGCATGCTGGTGGCCTCCCACCTTTTCAGAGTATTCTATGTTGGCTAAATGACCATCAGCAGATATAAAATCTGCATAGACGTTGATAAAACAATGTCAGTAGGCACAGTACAGGATTAATTAGAGAGTTTGGCTTTTAGAAGATCACTGTGTATACTCTTTCCCTGCCATTCTCAGTGAGAACTGCATGTGCTGCTGGCAGACACTTCCCACAGGGAGGTGACTTACACTGCCACCATTTTTTTTCTGTGTTCTCCCAAACTCATATTCTATGAATTTTCCTATTTGAGCTCAGATTTAAGGAATGCTAACAGGTGGTGATGGGGTGAGTTTAAATAAAGCTGTTGCCAACAAGTTATTTTAAAAAAAACCTCAACTACTTTTTTTTCTCCCCTCCCAGTCAGAATCTCTCTTAGAGGGGCACTGAAATTCATGATAGTCCAAGGGAAAATTATACTTTGTAGGAGTCGTGTGTGAGGGGAAGGGAAAATGAAGGAGCTTGGTTTTGTTTATTCCCCTCAGGATAAGAATCTTATCATTTATTAGTCATAGTAAGATAAAAGTAGAAGAAATCCTTGGAGCTCTCTGACAGGACTTTCACCGTGGACACACTCACAACAGTAAAGCACACAAGAGCTGGAATGTTTGGAGAAAGAAAACATTGTTTGAAAACAAGTAACTGATTTCAGGAGGAAAAGGATCCCGGGTTTACAATCTCTGAGTCCATACAAACAGAATTGGGGAAATGAAGAAGAGGATGGGATGTGAATGGCTGCTCCTACACCTCACAGTGCTTGAGGAGCATCCCTGGCTGGGCTACAGCAGAGAGAATTTATTCATGCAGCTTCCAGCTCTGTACGTTCCTTTGGGGGGATAGAATTGATTTTAACAGCTTAAAAGGTGATGGTTTAGGACAATAACATAGATAGAGACCAATATTTATTGTACAGTAATTTCATTTTCCTGCAGGTTTGCAAAACCAGTGAGTAGTTTACCAAGTAAACTCCCTCCACAACACTCATGTTTCGACTTGAACTCTTCCCGGGGGAACGGAGCCTACTGATGTGAAGCTTTCAGTGGTGTAAACAAACCACAGAGAAGCAGCATCTGTCACTCATCCAGGAGATATGGCATGTGCTATTACAGCAGAATTTTAAAGAAAATATTAGTAACTGAAAACTGCCCATCATATTTTACTGAAGCACTTAATGGAAGATAAATGTTCTGTATCACAGAGACCTGGCTCCCATTTTGCTGTCAGTTTATGGGTGCAGCAACTCAACTATGGGTGACAGTGAGCTTGTGAGGTGGGAAGGGGAGAGGAATTTGAGTCTTAAAAATATTTTATGTCATTTAATATCTTTTGTTAGAGCAAACTTCAATTCAGTTTATAACCTGAAAATAATCTCTCACAGCAGGAACCTAATTTCAGTAATATGGTAGGAAATTTTTATTGTCCTCCTTGAGGCAAATTAAACACACATTTGTGCTTAAATATATATTTTTAAGTCCATTGAAGAGAGTCCTACTGCCCTTGGTGGTTCTACAAGGAGTCTGCCAAGATGCATCACAATCTGATGCCTTTAACCCCTGCATTAGCAGCAGCTCTGTGAGCATTGGCATGGGGTGCCTCAGCCCAGCAGTTACCACCTGCATTTTCTCTTCAAGTGCCTCAGCAGTGACTCTAAGCCTGGATATATATGAAGTCTCCTTAAATATCTTAAGTGGAAATAAGTTGAGCCCATAGATAATCATCTAGCTGAGGATTTGAAGCTTATGTATGCCCTTCCTGTACGTTCTGTGATTGGTAACACTCACACTCTTTGTCAACACTCAATAAAATGGTGATGTTTAGGTTATATCTGGACACATTCATCCATGGTGTCTTGGGGAGGGAGGAAATTTGTTCAGTTTTATTTCTGGTGCCTTTCATCAGGTTGCTGTTATTTGAATCTGCCTTTGCTCTATATTTTATGCTTCTAGCAAGATACTGGTGAATCTTAATATTTCTAGGGAAGACTCTGTTTGACTTTGAAACTGTGAATTGTGAGCTGTTGTATGTTGGAATCTTCAGTCTGTTTGCACAAGTTGGGTGTTACAGAGAAGCTATTGGTGATACCCATTGGATCTCCAGAGTCAGCATGCCATCACTGATCAGTCCTGAAAAGTGGGTCATTTTCCTAGAAACTGGGACAACAGGAACAGGGATCAGTGAAAAGAAAGATAAAGAGGGATTATAAGTTTCATATCTGAAAATTAAAATATTATTGGCTCAGATCCTGGAAACTCCTTGGATATTTTTTGTCTTTGCTTTCTGCTCATTTACATCATAATGGACTTCCTTGAAATCAGCCATGTCTCCTCTTCATGATTAGCTGTGGTAAATTCAGTCGTGGCCTCTGGAGCTGCTTTCAAAGCAATACAGATCTGACAGTGACATCTGCAACAAGAGGAGGAAAAAATGGCAGCACTAGTGAGACCTCCATGGTACCACCATGTGTAGCTGTGAATGTGGCACAAGTGGTGACACAGAGTGTTTTTGAGCTCTCAAATCCCTTGCAGATTTTAAGACCTGAATATTAAACTCCTGACAGCAATACAAGGCTGCAGGGTTCCACGCAGGAGTGTAAGATGCACTGTGGCCAAAAGCCATAATGAAGCTCCTTTGACAAGAGGTTTGCAGCTCGAAGATTGAAGCTTTCCAAGTGTAATGGACAAAATCCAGTAGCAGCTGAGACCACACAGCTGCTCTTGCTTGCCCTCAGTGGGATGGGGGAGAGAATGTGGAGGACAAAAGTGAGAAAATATGTGGGTTGAGGTAAAGACAATTTAATAGATGAGGCACAAGCAAAGCAGACAGGGAATTCATTCCCCCTTCCCATGGGCAGGAGCTGCTCAGCCATCCCAGCACAGCAGGGCTCCATCAAACA
>JAWWLZ010000174.1:616229-627050 GCA_035041345.1 Poliocrania exsul
GGGCCAGTTCTGTGCACGCTGTGCCTCACCTAAAACATCCACTGCACAGGCTGGAAGGGCTCACCCACGTGGGGAGAACCCTGCCCAAATCTTCGTTCACGAAGTCTGGCCATACATACATACAATATAGTGCTACTGCTTACAAACGAAAATAACATATGAAAGACTCATGTCCTGCAATGAGGCTTTGGAACAGGCTTTCCACTGACCCAGGTCGGACAAGTCCTGGCTGTGAGGCCAGGTTCCACGGGAGAGAGCTGATTTAACCCTCCTGTTCAGTCTACTGTAGTTCCGTATAAAGATATGTCACAGAAATATTTCACATCTAAAATGCTCTGTACAAGTGTGCAAAAGAACTAGAACCAGAGAGACCATGAGCAGCTATTACAAAAGAAACTTGTCTTATAATTGATGAAGGTAATACCTACAATTGTTAATAGTGTAAATGCCTGATCTACATAACAAAAGTCTAGCAGAAAAGGCAGTGAGTGTAGCCATTTGAGAGAAGTACAAGCAAGTGAGATTTCAAAGGTTAGAAATGTGCAGGTAGGACATGAATTAGCAAGAATCCTTAGTCTTTGGTGATAAAGACAATTTCCTCTAGCATTCCTTTCAGTCCCTTCTCCCCAAAATAATTCCTCACTCAAGAGGACAGAAAGTGTGCCTTTTGAATCAGCTTAACCAACAGTTACAGTTTGGATGGAGGAATAACGAGTGAAGGTCAATAGATGGCTGGTGGACAACGTCAGGTAAACTATCTGGCTATCCATTTTTGGCATTCAAGTCTCTTGTGTAGAACTCCCCCTGGCTGTTAGGGTTTGCTTCCAGAGGGGGTCACATCCAGGGAAATTGCAGTAAAGTAGAGTATGGTTATCAACTGTTGGAGAAGCCATGGTCAGAAAGTATGGCTGGGGAGTGGCAATTGTAGAGCTTGAGCACTGCAATATAGCTTCTTATTCATACTGTGGGCTTTTTAGTGAGTTATTAGAAACAACAATAGAAAGCCAGGCTGTTCTACACATCATATAACCTGCTGTCAAATTGAGATGGTTATTACTCATTTGCAAGACAGTAGACCATGTTGTGATGCTTTGCAAACTGTTAGACCTACAACTTTGCAGTGCTCTCATAAGTGAGGACTGTCCAGTAAGGTAGCACAGCCATTAAAAAATAAAAAACAGCTCCTAGTAAAAAAACATCACTACATCAGGGTTCTTCAGATCATACCTGATGTGTTTTTCTTGCTCCCTTTTCTAGGAGAAGTTTCTGCTTTGACATTTCTCAGCAAGTTGCTGTGTTCACTATTCATCCATTGCTCAACAATATGAGAGCTCATCATATGTGAAAGTGTGTTCCATCAAAGAGTTATGAATAACCAAACTCAGAACAGACAGCTAAAGGCTTCTTCAGAGAGCCTTGGGAGTCATGTCCTCTACCTGTAAAAGTAGTCTGGTTCCACTGAGGTTGCCCAGGTTTCCCTCAGACCCTGGCTGCTCCTCACTCTCCCCTGGCTATCAGAGAAGGGAGGTTTCCCTTTCCAGACCTGCTGCTGCTCCACCTACAGCAAAAATGAGTTCCTCCACTTCAGCTACAGACACAAACAAATACCTTCTCACTTGTTTCCTATCAACTTTCTGAATGTTAGAAATTAATATTTAAACAAAACAGAAACAAGCCAACATTGTTATTGACTGTGGTATACTTTTTGAAGGCAAATGGTGACATAGCAGTGTGTGAGATATTAGACATTTTCCTGCATCTTGCAAACCCTGCAGCTCCTGAGATACCACCATGGGGAGCAGCCAACCCTGAGTAACATGCCCAGCCCTCTCAGCAGCAGGTGGGGGGTGTCTGGGGGATTTCCAGAGAAACTGTGTTGGAAACCAAGAATGAACAGAGCCCACTGGACCCAGACAGCAGCAAGAGGATAAGGCAAAGCACTGTGGTGGGCTCTGCCTTTGAAAGGCTGCTGTAGAGCATGATGGAGAGCTGTGAGCACAGTGCTTCAAGGTGCTGCCTGCACTGTCTGCAGAAAGCACTCACAGTGAGCAAGAGGAAGGAGCAACCCCTACTGTAAATAGAAGTTTCTGGATTGGGACCTGGAAGAGCAGCTGTTAAGCCTCTGGAAAAGAAGGTAAGAGAACCAGAAATAAAATGATGCACACATAGGGGCAACAAGAACATGAGGTAGCACAACATTTTTTTAAACTCTGACAAAGACACATTGGAAAGTTCTAGTAAGATATGTGGGAGGTATAGGATTATTCAGGATCAAAGTGAAATAAGTCATACCAGTAAAACTGGTTTGTCACCATAGCTATTTACAGTAAGGATTTTTGCTGATGCTGCTGTGGCAGACACATATCATGCCTCATTACACCTCTGACCAGGCTAGCAAAAAGAGAAAGTTTTGTTCTATCTTTAGTAACTGTTGCCACCTGGCACAGGGTGGCAGAGAACCCTGCCATCTCCTGGGGCAAGCTCACTGTGAGTCAGCATGTGGGAATCTCCCGTTTTGGCTGCACTGAGCAGAAATATCCCACAACAGGGAGCCTGAGGTGTCCTGTGCCTACTCAGGACACTCGTATTTTGAGCCAACTGAATACAGCCAGAGTTATCTGGGTGTGGCTTTTTCCTGTCCCCTCCAGCCAGGGCCACTCATGTTATTCACCTCTTCAAAGAATTTGGCCTGCAAGTCCTCCTAATGTTAGTGCACAGCTCTGTCTGCAGAAAATACCTCCCTTAAACTGCCTTCCATTTGCTCCCTGAAAGCCACATTCTGTTGGAGAGAGATTGGGAGTGATTTGAATAGAGAAGAGTGGGTAAAACTGTGAAAACAGATTCACAGATTCGTTATTAGACTTTGCAGGGTGTGTGCATTGAAATAGCAAGTCAGAGCTGTATTCCAGTAATACTGTATCAGAAAGTAATACTAAATCAGAAGCATGTCTTGACTTTGAAATAACTATTTCTGCTGTAAAAACTGCTGCTCTGTGTGCATTAGACACACATTTCCCTCCCCCTCCACCCCATGTTTTCTCCAACTTCAAGTTTTCTCATGTATTCTTTGTCTTTTTGATGGTTTAAGTATAGGTAGTTTGAATTTTTTATGTTTCTAAAACTTCCACTTAACATAGAGCTCAAAGGCCAACTGGAATTATCTTAGACTATATTATGGGCACAATACTCTTCAAAGTAATTCTCATATAGGTTAGCTCAATAAAAATGACTCTTGCACTTTACAAGTAAATGCACGTTCCATAATAACTCCTTATTTCTCTCAGGATTTAGGTTTATCAGCCAGATAAGGTAAAGCAAGTGCTTCTGGAGACACACATTTATTATGGTTTATATGGCTTTGCTGCATATGACAAGTACAAAAATTTCAATGTTCATAATTAATAATACTGGGACTGAGAAAGGGGGAGAAAAGCCATCAGGAGGGGTAACATTTTCCTATATTGAAACCAAGCAGGATTGGTAAGGTGAAAGGCTACTTGAGGAAGAGGCATTTAAAAGTAGCCAGCACAAAGATGTTTTCATATTTTTTCTCAATAAAAATAAAAACTTGGAGATGACAGCTGAGAATTGAAGCATTAGAGTCAGGAAAACATCTGGTCTCAGGAACAAGTAGGATAGAAAAAAAAAGGGGGGTGGATTGGGGATGCATTTAAATGTCTAACAGCTTAGTATCAGTAAGTTAATGTTTTATACAAAGTTTCTGCATAGCCTCAATTGCTATTATGGGATTAAATCAAGATTGCTTGCAACAGATAAAGTGTTATGTAATTTTATTTATAAGTAACCCTCAGCCTCTTTCTCACCATCTGTAAAAGATATATTAAAGGATTTACAGGTTTGTATAAATTTAGGAGACAACAGGACATCATCTTTTTATAACTTGTTAATAACATGGGTGGTTTACAAATTTTCAACAGCAGAAGCATTAGTTTCATCAGCAGTCTGCCTTCACAGACATCACGCCCATCCACCTTCCTAGAGCAGTGGTAGGAAAGTCAGTTCTAGTTTAAGCTAAAACTTCTGCAATACTGACCATTAGAACAAGTATGCTGGATATATTTTATTCTTCAATAGAACATAAGTTGTTTACAGCTACTTCAATGGTTAGGGGCCACCACATTAGCATTAAATATTAACAGGATATCAGTTGTTCAGTGTCCTTCCACAGTTCTTACTTTTCTTTCTGCGTGGCAGGACTACTAGAAAGTTTCTTTTACTGTCTTTCATCAAAAGATTGCCAACATACACCAGAGTGTGTTTAGTGCTTATCCAGACATACCTGGATGGAATAAGATGCAAAAGATGCCAAAGCTGAATCTTGCAAATGGTGTAGCAGTGGCCAGGGAGGGGGAGTCAACATCCCACTGGAATACTTCCTTCCTAATAGGCAAAAGTGTTCAGCTGATGAGTAAGTATGACCTGTCATACTTCTACCAAAGTACTAATTAAATCCCCCTCCCATAATTAATACACAATTGCAGGCCAGAATCAGATGGATTCTATTACTGCCTTCTAAACTACATCTAACAGAGCAAATCCCCAGTGTATTAAGACAGCCTTTACTGTCCCTACCTGACTTTTGTTGTTAAGTTTTATTGTCAGTCTTTTCTGCTTCTATATGTTTTTATGTATTTCTAAAATTTTGTTGTTTACAGCTGAACTTTAAAAGCTCAAACTTATTCAGTGTGTGCTTGGCTTACTTTATGACTTTAGCCACATGGCAAGTTTAATTTCTGTTCACAGTGTTGAAGACAAGCAAATTATCACTTGAGCACGCAAAGGTTTTCAGTGTTGCCTTAGTTATTTTTAACCTGTAAGATCCTGGGACTTCCTTGTGATTCCTGAATCAGAAAAACTTGTGGATACTGGTCACTATGGTTTCTGCCAAAAAGCCATGAAAAGGTCAAGAGTTGTAGTAGCTGCAGTGAGGAGCAGTCAGGTGAGAAATGCAGGCAACTTTGGAGTGAATTCTTTATGAAGTGTTTGTTTTTTAGACACCAGTATTTCTCTCTTGTTTATATATAACACTAATTGTGTCTGCTGTGGTCATGTTGGGGTTTTTCCTCAAATATTGTAGTCACTCTTGTCTTTATATTGCATTGCTTAACAACAAACAATACCTGGAATCACAAATGGAAATGAACAGTCTCCCTTTGGAAGGTGTGGGGTTGGCTGCACCAAACACAGCATGGCCAGAATGTCAAGGTAGGGGACTCTGCCCCTCTGCTCTGGCAGAGAATGAGGTGAGACCCCCCCTGCAGTGCTGTGCCCAGCTCTGGGCTCCTCAGCACAGGGAGCACATGGACCTCTTGGAGTGAGAGTCTAAAAAGCTCCCAATCCCAGTTTGGAGGTAAAAACTGGAATGTTTATTGAACACATGGCATGCAATTTAAAGGTCTCCGGGCCAGCACATCTTAATAAGGAGGATGGATTGTGGTAACATGTTAACTAGTGGATTATACAAGTTTTGGCCAGGTTGCACAATTAGTTAATATTTTCTATAACAGGGATTTACATAGGGGGAAGAAAACAAAGGGTTTCAGCATTAATTTATAGCATTCATCTTAAAATCCATCTCTTCCTTGGAGCTGGGACAGCCAATCAGCAGGGCTGGACATCAGCAGGACTTAACATCAGCAAGCCTTGTTATCCTTAGTGAGGGGATTTTGTCTCAGCCTCTGTTGACCATGGCTTGCTGCTTGAGCTTGGCAGGCTGCTCACTGCTGGGAGCTGAAATTCAATCCCTACAGTTCTGAGGGATGGAGCAGCTCTCCTGTAGGGGAAGGGGGTAGACCTGGGATTGCTCAGCCTGCAGAAGGGAAAGGTCCAGGCAGACATTATTATGTGGGCACAATCTGATTCTTGGACGTACCAAACTCAAGTCAGTGCAGTTACTGAGACAGTTTTAGGAGTGGTGTCTTTTTCTGTTTTTCAAAATTTATCTTCCTGTTTAAGTTCCATTTTGAAAATTGCCTTTTTATGGGTTTTGGAAAAGATGGTAGTAGAAGGTGTATCTTCTTTAGCAGAAGTTACACAGAGACACTGTAGGTGGGGGGGTGTGTAACAACATGTAGGATATTTCTGTGGATACAGAGCCTACTTTAGAGAATATTTTTTTTTCTCCCCATTAATAGCAATTATTGAAATTACCCTCTTTTGGAACTGACTGTATTTGGTTTGTAAATGCCATGGGTATGGGCTAGGAGTTGTTTTTTTGAATAAGCAATTAAGTGGTTTGAAATCCTTTGAATGGTATATACAAGGAAGAGGAAATAGCTTATGTATGTATTTGCAAGACTGCTGGGGAGGATGTAAAACTGGGTTTGGAATTTGCCAGTTATTTATTTGTCAGTTATTTATTATGTAGGAGAAATTTCAAATGGAAACACAATGCCAATCTTTATTGAAATGTTTTAGTAAATCTGTTTTCTGTTAAGGGATGTGCTACCCTGTAAAACTGGAAAATTTACTATCATTGAAACTTAACAGATATTTTAAACTTAGCTAAGAACAGTCTTATTTAATGATGGGCATTGTTAAAAACCACTTACTGCCCTGACATATCTGTGGCATTATGAATTCAAGGAAGGTGCCTTTCCAGGAACGCTTTCTCCACAGCAGCAGCACAGTCTCTGTGGTGCTCTGCATTACAGACAGCGACTGACAGACAGAAGAGCTTTGCCTTGAACAGCCTAAAGAGCAGCTTCCTGTTCAGCACCTGAGGAACTGGCTGTTATGCTCCTGTCTCATTTGTGTTTGATAAAATTACACCAATTCAGTGCATTTTGTTATTTTGCTTGGAGGGAGTTCAACATTTTCCCAGTAAGTGATAAAACACTGAAGAATTTGCACACGTTGTTTTGTCTCAAACCCTCTTTAAATCAAAGCTCCCAAATACACTAAGGAATGCAAATAGGCAGCTGGATCAAATAAATCATTAACAACTGTCTTATAATTAGAAAAATGGATAAGCAACCCAAGTTGATTCATATTTCATGTTTCATCTGTCAGAAAGCAATCTGAAAACCAAAAATCAAGAGAGTAATGGGTCAAAAGTTAATTATAAATGCATCAAATAATCAGGGCTTCTGATGAAGAAAGGGTCACTCCTTCCCAGGGGCTGTGAAAGCAATTTCTGTGCTGGGGTTACAGCACGTGACCAGCTCTGGGCTGTGCTGGCACAGAGAGTTCAGGGGTAATTTGAATCACTGACCCATTTCCTTGGAGCTCCAGAGATGAATTGCATTATCCCTTTCTTTGGGTTCCTGAATATATTAAGGAAAGTCAATGGTGATTTGGTGCTGCTGCATGAAACCAAATGGAGAGAGGGAACTGGGATCGGGAATGAGGTGGATCAAGAGAAGGTGATGAGAACCATTTCCAAAACAGAGGCAGCTGTGATTTCCTATGTCAAAAGGAACTGAGCTGTGGGATGCCCCAGCAAAGGAGCTGTGGATTCTAATATTCTGGATCAATTCAAGCAAAGAATTAATGGAAGATATATCTGTGAAGGGATGCTAAATTTACAGAAACACCATCCAAGTTAGGAAGTTCCTAGGCCAAAAATAGTTGACAGAGGAGTTCTACTTTGAAAGCTAAGTGAGTTTGAAGAGTTTTACGTTAAAAGTCCTCATTGCCACTGGCGAGGTAGGATCTTGGCTCTCACAACCTTTATCAGACACAGTACAGCTTTCCTGATGTTAAAGTTCTATCCTCATTTTGCAGCTTGTACTGTCAGAGGAGTTTGAGTCACCTCTGTATGCCAGTTTATGTAAGATTTATTGCAAAAGCAAGTCACTTAAGGGCCCCAGGGATTGGAATACCTACCTGTCCAAGGAGGAAAGGACTCGCTATGATGGTTTTTTAAACAGAAATGTTGTGATCTGGCTTGTTTTCTGACCATGATTTGTTGGAATCTTGTAGCCTTACCTGCTCAACTGACCTGCTAAAATACATTCTGGGTTTCTGTGAAGCTGTATTAGCTTGGAATATCTTGTCAGAATTTAAAGCATCTTTACACAGTTAAGTGGAAATTGTTGGTTATACAGATATTGCTTCACTTCTACCCCTCCTTTTTTTAAGAAAGTAAAATAATCAATTTATGAGACTAGCAAGTCACTCACAGGTGCTCTGATATCCAGCAGATCTGAGTTTGGTTTGTGTCTTAATAAGATAACTTTAGAAAGTGGAAGGCTCTGGTGGTCCATACGTCCTATTTGTGCATATTCAGGTCAGGGACTTTGGTGCCTCTGCAGAGCATGTCCTGCTTTTGCACTGCAGGTTGTTCAAGAATTCCACTTGTTCTCTCTACAGCATGTTGGAGTGCTTCCCATAAAGGTTAATTAAATCCTTCCCCAACACATCTGGGGTTTGACAGTAGCCCTGGTTTTAAGTTCTGAACCAGAGGACATGTAGGTTAAACAGCTTACATGGTCACACATTAATTCTGAGGCAGACCCAGGAGGTTTGGGCTCTGAGATAACTACAAAGTTGTACATTCACTGATGAGCATCTTATTCATAAATGTTGTAGAATGCAGTTAATATTGAAAACTGTTTTGACTAAAAATGGTAGATTTCCCAGTTAAATACTCCAAATGAGCCTACAGGGACAAGGTTTCTTAAGATCCAGAACAAAACAAGTATTGTTTTGTGTACTTGTTTTTACTTCCAAAGTAATTCTGTGGAGGAGAAAACATCGATGCTTTCCATCCCCTCTAGTTCATTGTCATCAAACATTGCAGATATGGGATGCTGAAGGGTGTCTGAACAACACATCTCTTGTCCTTTTTCTGCTATTCTCACATCATTTCTCAAACTATCACTCAAGTCAAAAACTCTTCAGCTCGCTGTATCCCTAAACCTTGTGCCATCTGAGTCTCAAACAGCCTGTAGAACCACAGTGTGTTTGGTGGTGCTTTCCACTGTGATCCCTGTAGGACAAAGCCATTTGGGGAGAGGCTTAAGCTCTTTGTTTTTGTGGCACAAAGGCCATCCAGTTAACCAGGCTCAGAGGCTGTGCCACTGAAGAGCAGGACCACATTAAGCCTTTCCTGCAAAAGTCAAGCTGCATCCATGACCTGGACATTCTTCAGGACACAGGCAGCCTTAGAGCATCTCTTATGAGTGTCTGTGTTCCCAGGACTTGTCTGAAGTTCTTTGCACACCTTTCCCATGCTTTGTGAAAGCCACCAATCCTGGCCCAGCTTTCTGAAGGGCACTTTCCAGCTCTTGTTCTCCTAGGGAAATCTCCATGTTTGTAACCTGTGCAGGCTGGGTTTGTACTGGTGACAGTCACCGAGATGTGTGTGTGTGAACCATCACTGAAAATGGAGGTGGGTTACTTTGACTTAGCCTGACAATTCTTTAGAATTCCTCTCTCTAGATGCTTCTTTTGTTTTGTTTTGTTTTTCAGTCCTGGCATCTGTCTGTTTTGCCTTGCAACTCTACCAGGATATAATCCAGGGTCTGGGATTGATCTCCACTCATACAAGAGTGTCCTGCTGACAATAAATACACACACTGTTCAGACACTTCTAGGGCTGAAATGTCTGGAGCTTGTTTTGTTTGTGCTCACCCATGGCATGAATGTATTGACAAACTGTGCATCACAAAGAATGTCTTGATATTTTTGATTGCTGTGAAACTCTTGGAAGACAATTCTGTTTTCATCCAAACAGCTGCCACTTAAAGACATATCATGTTTACTGCATCTTTGGGGAATTTCTACATGGAAATATATAAATATGATGATAAGGGTCATTGGTCTTGGTTGAATAATTTTTCTTTAAATGTATAATATTTCTGTGTTCTCAGAAGCAGAGATGTTTTGATAAAAGACAGGAAGCCAAATTGTTTCTAGAATAGGTAAAAAATATAAACAATTCTTACAGTTTGTTGCTATCGTGCATTTTTCTCACTTTCATTCTAAAAATATAATTAAATCATCCCTTCTCTCTTTACTCAGTTTTGTTACTTTTTATTTATTAAACTTTTTTATTCTCTTAATGTTTGCTCTTTTGTCTCACACTTGACTTGTCACATTTGCTCATTTTAATTTTAGGAGTCAAAGACGCTCTTTGTGTTGTTTCTCTGCTCACAGTAACTTCTCACGTGGTTGCTGCAGGATCCTTGAGGAATGAGACTTCCCCCCTGAAATAATGGGCAGATTGCATCAGTTCCTGGTTGAGGGGGAAAGGAAGTTACATGTGTATATTCCACATAAATTTCCCCAAGTGCAAAGATTTCTTTACCTGTATACTTCTTGGTTTAGATATTTCCTGTGTTATACTTGGCTAGGGCTGTACTCCCTAGAATGTAGTTGGGATCCACTAGAGCTTCACTCCCCAGCCAGGATTTGCTCACGTTGCCCCATATCTTGTGCTCAACTGCTCATAAAAGCATTCTCAAATTGTGGTAATTTCATAACGTTCTCCCTGCTGACTTAGAATCGTAGAATCAGTTGGGTTGGAAAACACCTCTGAGGTCCTCAAGTCCAACCCTTAATCCAACCCCACTTTGATTACCAGATCATGGCACTGAGTGCTACATCCAGTCTCACCTTAAAAACCTCCAGAGATGGAGAATCCACCCCCTCTCTGGGCAGGCCATTCCAATGCCTGATTACTCTCTCTGGAAAGAATTTCTTTCTGATATCCAACCTAAACTTCCCCTGGCAGAGCTTAAGCCCCTGCCCTCTTGTCCTACTGTTGGTTGCCTGGGAAAAGAGACCAACCCCCACCTGGCTACAACATCCTTTCAGGTAGTTGTAGAGAGTGATAAGGTCTCCCCTGAGCCTCCT
>JAWWLZ010000174.1:638534-657141 GCA_035041345.1 Poliocrania exsul
TCTGGCATGGCCTCCTCCATGTGCTGTAGGTGGATCCTTGTGCTCCTCCCTGGGCTGTAGGTGGATCCCTGCACCCTGTGTTCCTCCCTGGGCTGCAGGTGGGTCCTTGTGCTCCTCCCTGGGCTGTAGGTGGATCCCTGCACCCTTGTGCTCTTCCCTGGGCTGTAGGTGGGTCCCTGCACCCCTGAGCTCCTCCCTGGGCTGCAGGGGCACAGCTGGCACACCATGGACTGCACCATGGGCTGCAGGGAACCTCAGCTCCAGCTCCCAGAACACCTCCTGGCCCTCCTGCACTGGCCATGGTGCCTGCAGAGCTGGTCACGTGTTCTCACCCCACTCTTCCCTGGCTGCAATTTTCACCTGCCCAACAACTTTTTCCCCTTCTTAAATACATTATCCTAAAGGTGTTACTATCACTCCTGATGGGCTCAGCCTTGGCCATTGGTGGGAAGGGCACCCTGGAGCCAGCTGGCATTGACTCTGCAGGGCATGGGGGGAGCTTCTGGCAGCTCCCCCAGCCACCAAAACCTGCCACAGAAACCCAGTACCTGAGTTTATAACCAGCCAACTGGGTTAGCTTATTGTCACCTTAGTGTTTATAAAGCTTGATTAGGCATGGAATTAATCTTTTGCTCTAATTTATTTCATTTAATTCAAACAACATTGAGGCTAACCTCTTGGTATATTAATTTGACCCTTATTTGATCTTGATACTGAGGTTTTTATTAAGATTTTAAAACCCTCCAGTATAATTAGACTTTACTTATATTACATCTGATTGCTTTCATATGCATTTGCCTGAGAGTGTGGTAGGTATTGTTTCTTACAATAAATCCCTCCTGTTCCCCTGTAGGAAAAAAGCCCCAAAGGAGTCTGTAGAACTGCAGTGAAAAATGTCTATTACTTGGCTAATTATTGGACATAATCTCTCAATTTTTGACAGCCCTTAGAGAACATCCTGAGCAGGACACAGTTGTGTAGAGCCTCTGAAACATCACCAGTGCTGCTCTGGGGAGGCTCAATGTGAAGGAAACTGCAGTGCCACTGGGGGTGGCACAGATACCAACAGCTATGTCACTTTAAGAACACAAAACATGATTCTGGATTATTAGAACTTCTGAGCTGTTCCAATTCCCTCCTGCAAGGACAGCTTAGCCTTACTGTAGGGGGAGGACATTCCTGTTTGATAATAAAAACTTCCTCATTTAGCTGTGACTAACAGGGAGTCATCTGGCTCCCAGCTTGTGACACCAAATTCAAAGGGAACCTGTGTAGGAGCAGGACACATGGATTAGCATTCTTTGCTGGAAAGTGGGAAAATGTCCCTGAAAGAAGGTAATTCTCACCAAGGAACTTGCCCACTCATTATGTTAACATCTATGAGGCAATCCATTCCTTCTATTTGTTCTTTTTATTATTCCTCCAATAGTTCTTCTTTTTAACCTACTTTTGTTTTAGTTACCACTAAATTTTATGGCAGTAAATTCCAACAATATATGCTGAATTAAACCCCCTTCATTTTGTTTATGTCATTTGACAACATTATAATAAAATATTTTTATAAATATAACAATATGACACACTTTACAGTAGAAAACGCAAGCTGAGCTATTCAAATTGAGATATCCAAATTTGGGTATCTAAATTCATCTTGGAAACCACTTACATTTCTTTCAAAAGTGCCTACGTTTATGTTGAGAATTAGTGGGTCAAGTGTTCATTTCCATTTCTAAAATTACATGCAACAAAACAAACATAATTGAGTTTTATTCAGGGGGAAATTCATTTTCACTTTCTTCCTCACCAAAATGAAGTATTACTTCTGAAGCTGGGCATGCCCATTTTCTCTGCATTAATTTTGATAGGAAAAAATACAAATGAAGCATTTAATTTAAATGATGCTTCATCTGTTAACCATATTTCTGCCAATTTTCAATAGCCAATGAAACTTGATTTCTGAGCAATTTAGCAGCACATTTTATACTGGCAAAATGATTAATTAGGACCTTTTGTTGGGAATCCAAAATAACAGCTAACACTGTGTGTTTAAAATTGTCAATTCCTTATATTGTTCTTTTTTTAAAATGCTCCTTTCTCTTCATGGAATTAGCAGGAATGGAATTCTTTTCCTAAATTATGTCCCATGTTCATCCTCAGTCACTCACTTTCCTATTTGGGTCTTTAATGAATGGCCCAGAAGTCAGTGTGTCTGTCTCCTTCCCTTCTAATGCCTCATCTCTTTTCCCCCAGCTCCTTTCCCTGCCCTCTCACTGCGGCTTCCTGACTTACTGTGCTCCTGCAGCCTCCCTGGCAGCTGCCCAGCTACTCCCCCAGAGCCTCCTTCCATCATTATGTGTATTTTAGCTGTTCAGTTTGGTTTAGGGCTGGAATTTGGTGTCTGTGTGTTGTGTTTGGTTTTCTACTTGTTTTCTTTTCTCGTGCTTCCCTTTGATAACCAAGTCTCAGCAGTGTGTTAATCACATAAATCAGCGTGTCTCCAGAATCAGGATTTGTTGCCATGTGCAGGGTGTATCTGCAAGGTCCTAGGCACCCCAGCAGACTGGCTCAGGTGGCAGGTCACCTGTGTGGAGGCACTGCCTTAGGAACAAGAAACACTCCCATCAGGCTGCTCCTGGGGGTTGTGAGTTCTATTTTTCACCTCATACCTTTGATTTCCATTTTTATTTCCCTTATTTGAGGTACAGTAAATGCACTGTGGTCAGTGGGTGGTGCTCCCACAGTCCACTGAAGTTCTAAAATGCACAGCAGTGCACAGGTAATACAGACTTATGTGCATCATTCCTACCTTTCTGGAAATACAATTCTGTTTTTCTGCTTTGCTCTGTGCTACCAATTATTTAATATCCCATGAAATGCTGCGTTCTGGAACTTCATTGCTAATGTATTCATTCTGAAATATATTAATCTGTTCTACAAATTTCCAAGGTAATTTGGCTTTTAGATTTCTTAAAGTTTAAACATTTAAAAGGCAAGTTTTCCCACTTGAGCTGATCTGAATATACAATAAGAGGCTCTGATTTATGTAGTGCTTTACATAAAAAGAAGTAGCTACACCTGTGATTATGAAGTTTTATTCTTTGCTACAGACAGTAGTAAAAAGGAAGCAAAATCTTAGATATCTGCTTTCATTTATATAAAAAACAACAACAACAAAAAAACCAACCAAACAAAAAAACCAAACCAGAAGTCTTTCTCTGTTTGATGTCATTGAGTAGCTGGGCATTCTGTTCTGTGATTACATAATGCCATGGTATAACATCCACAGTGCTCAAGTATTCCAGGGTGGTTACTATGCAGAAGTTGCTCTATTCAGCCTTGCTTTGTTAAGTAAATAAGTAGTGTATATAAGGAGACGTAGTCATGGAATTATATAACCAGAAACCAACCGAGTCCATTCCCATCCTTAAACAAGGTCTCAAAGAGGTGAGGTTGAAACTTGATATTTGACCTACTGAATTTCTTTAAGATAAATTTAAAGGATAATTCATCAGGAAGATTAAAAAAAAAAATCTAATTTTATTTGGGCTATTTTGAAGAGATGGTGATGAATTAAGAGTCAACTCAGCCAGGCAACTGAAACACTCATCCACAGGGAACATGCAGGGCTAGATGAGGGTTATGTTTTCCTCTCTATGGCAGATGTTTGTGGTTTAGGCCTTTTTTTGCTGTTTTCTGAAGTTACCTTCTGAAATCTGAAGTTACCTTCTTATATTGATCGCCTTCGATTTTGGCAGACTCTGTTGGTGCTGCTTTTATCTCTGTTCAGTCTTTACTTCCATTCAATAAATAGTATAAAAAAGTTTGGGGTCAGACATGCTTTTTAGCAGAGTAGTTATAGAATAGTAATACTGTTTTCCTTTGAAAATCTCCTCAGTATAGTCCATTTGTGAGCTTTGCAAAAATCAGTTTTATAGTCCATGCAAACTGTGTTTGTGCTTTCCATCTGCAACGCTTATCTGGGGAAGCTGCTCCATGTTCCACAGTGCAATGTATACATTCATCTCTTATAGTTCCCATCGAGATAAAGAGAAGAAATTATTCTTGTTTTCAACACCAGCACAAACAGAATTTGTAGTGTTGATTTCTATATTTGCTTAGATTATTGGTTTACATTAGAATTCTCATTAAAATTCTATGCTTATAAAGACAGTTGGGAGTTAATTGTCTTGCCCTCTTCAGTGTGTGAAATAGTGGAAGAAAAAACCCCTCTTTTCTGTTTCATAATAGTTTTCAAAACATTGCAGTAGTCTGGGGTTTTTTAATCACAGCTTCAACATACAAATTGCCTTATTACATATTTCTTATAGTCAGTCTTAGACTTTTGAAGGGTTCTCAGCTGCAAGTACTGTACCAGTGCAGGATGGAATAAATAAATACATAAATATTTGTGCAAAAAAGTAACATTAATCTTTTTTTAGTGTTATAAATCTGCCTCCTGCACTGTCTCTATCTTCTCTCATGTGTGCCCCACCCAAATTCTGCTTGTTAGGGACTACTGGTATATGAGAGTTTTCCTTTACAAGATTTACTTTCAGTGTTTTCCCTCCATGGAGGAGACTGGTATTTGCTGACCTTCTGAACCAGCCATTCTGTTTTCTGAAGCAGAAAATTAACTTTTCTCTTCTTTACTGTGAAGAAGCCAATGTGTGTCTCCTATTCACGCTACACTGTCCTGACACACAGGCACAGAAAATGTGAGAATAGTGTGGTCAGGCAGCAGGAACAGCAGAGCACAGTTTTCCAGCAGAATCTATATCAGAAATGCCCCACAGGCTCTGATTCTTATTCATACTAAGATATCTTGAAATTGCTCCAGCAGTGCCCAGAGCGTGCCCATGGCTGAGGGTGTCACTGATACTCCCTGGCAGGAGCACCCAGCCCTTGCCCTGGCACTGCCACTGAAAGGAGGTGCTTCATCCTCAGCACCCTGGCCAGGGGTTTCCACATCATGCTGCTCTGGGTGATCAGCTGCTCTTGTTAGTGCTCCTCTAGATCCTCCATCAGGATTCAGACTCAGCATCAGTTATTACAATAGGGTAAAATACTGGACCAACACAGTTTGTGTGGAATAGTTTTCCCTGGAGTTCTTCCTATAACTGCCCAGTAATGTAATGTATTTCTCCTGCTGACTGTTTTTCAGAGCCTCCTGTAATTTAGGCTGGAATAAGAGCCAGAGGACACTGTCTTGGGCCCTGGGATATGGACCTGCCATGTGTAGTGTGTGTCATAAAAGACAGAGGGTTACCTGTAAAATTCATTCCAGTGCACTGTGTCCCAGTTTGCTTCTCAGGAGTTGGCACAGCCTTTCTGGTGTCCTAATTAGCTAAAGTAAATAAAAGATTTATACTTATACTTACTAGGCTGAATTTGGAAATAATATGTATGTTTTGACTTGAGGGAAATACTCTTTTTCCCATGCTGACCAAAAATGGAAGGAAAATGAATCAAACTAGTGGAAATGGTATAGATGAGAACTACACTCACATTAGAGATGGAGAGAATCTTGTTATTCATGCTCAGTTGTTGGCAGACTGATGGCTTAGTGTGTTAAACTGGACAAGAGAGCATTACAGACAGAGCTGTGTGAGGGGAGACAACTCAGGCAGGAGCTCTCTGCAGTTTAGGGGTGCCTGAGAAAACAAAACCTCTCTGTCATGCTTAATTAGAACAGTAGCTTTAATTGCTGCTCCAGTTCATGCTCTCCAAGCAGGTTCCAGGCAGGCTCCCTACTGTTTTATCATAGAAATAAATAAGAAGCAAACCTCATATTTGTTGATGCTCCTCTGTGCAGCTGCCACCAAGATATGAGGTTGAAGTAAAACAGCATCTTTAGGATTAACACAGAAGTCCTGGCTCCTTTTTACTTTTTTTACCAAGTTTTCTAAATGGGAATATGAAGGATCCTGAAGGAGGGGCAAGGCTTTAACCCTCTTCCAGAAGGATATTTCCAGTCTTCAAGACCAAAGGCACTTCCTTAACAAGTCTCCCCAGGCAGCTGGACAAGCTCCCAGTCAGGAATATTCTTCCTGGGACACAACAGCATTGTAAGCACTGGCACCATCATGTTTCCAAGGCAACTTTCAATTTTTCTGGTTTGTTTTCTGATTGTCATGCAACTGGTTAGTCTTCAGTATATCCACTTCACTCACAAAAATGCCAAATATTACACCACCGGCACGTAAATGAGATCTTGGATGTCCCAGCATCTAAAATAACTGTTCATCTTGTGGCTTCACTTAACAGCCCTCACACACTGTCATGTGTATTTTACCTTTCTTCTCACTGACAGAACTGAACTGTTCCATTTGACAAATGTTTTGCATGTGTTTCCATTATCATAGATGGATCAGGGACTGTTTCTCTGCTTCTCAGTGCAGCGAAGCTCCAGGTGCTTTCACTGAGAACTTGGCTTGGATGAAGCAAATCACCAGTGGCCCAAAGACATTGAAGTTTGCAACTTCACAGGGAAGTTCCTTACATGTATTTATCTCTTTATGACTTGCAAAGGGGTTTTTAAAATTTATTTAATAATTTCTTTATTTTATTAAGAAACCTTCTTTTTCTAATCTTAATTCCATCTTTCCCATGTTGCAGTACCTTGTCAGTTCTAGTTTAGGTGTTTCTGAATGTTTGCTCACTGTAGTGTGGAAGGTATGGAATCTTTACAAATAGGGCATTTCCTCAGGATGTTTAACAAGCAAACTCAAATCTCTTTCTAAACACTAAGTACTTTGAATTCCTGCCATCTCCCTCTGCTTCTCTCTCCTCAAAACAGGCCACAGTTTCATTTTTTTGTTGCAATCTGTTCTTCTGCATTGCTCAGAATTTATTCTTCACTGCAAGAGCATCTCCCTTGTCCAGTTCTGAGTGAATCATCAGAGAATGCAGCTCTGCCTCAGCACATTGGGGCACATCCTTTGTGCCTTGTTTGTGTCATCCTATGAGGGATTTCATCTGAAGGGGTTTGGTTTATATGTTGCTATTTTTCAGCTGAAATAAAGCCTCTGTTGTTTTCTTCTGTTGTCTGTATGTGTGTGAAACAATGCATTGAATAAAGTTCATTTCCTTATGGGGAGAGTTGGAAAAATGAGCATGGTGATAATCTAATTTCCAAGTCCTCAGTTACAGCTGTGAGCAGGTCAGGCATTCAGTGGTGGGGTGAATTCTCACCCTCTTGAGGAACTATGGAGAACAAAACTGTTTCCTGTACACAAGCAGCAGAAATGCAATTTGCTTTTCAAGGTGCTGACATATGGATAAAAACATCTGCTAAAAACTGGTTGCAACGTCCAAATCAATTACTGTTTTGCTTTACTCTTTACATTTAATTTGAATTGCTTTCCAGAAGTTAATTATGTCCATTTTATAATTACATCACTTGTGTTGCCATGTAATAAATCTCAGGAAGGCCAAATGGCTTTCAAAATGTCATATGTAAAAAAAAAAAAAAAAAGAGAGGCAAGGTTCTCAAATTATGCCACATATTCTGGACAAAAAATAAGGAGCTTCAGTGCAAATTCTTGCTGCAGAATAAAACTTAGATAAATTATGTGTATATTAATAATTACCCATGAAATCTACCATAGATCTGGTTATTCTTGGTGCAGTCTTGTTAACGTGACAGGAAGTGGATCTGGGCAGAGCAGCCAGACAGAGACTCCTCCATCCCAAAGGCTCCCTTTTCTAACAGCATTTAACAGCACAGGGGGAATTAAACTTGTAGTTCTTTTCCTGCACTGCAATGTTAGTACAAAACCCAATTTCTTTTGCTTGGGAGATACCAGGTGCTTCTGAGTATGGCACTTAGTGATCCTGCAAAGATAGTGGAAAAAGTGAAAGGGATGTCAAGAGAAAATCCATCCTCAGAGGAAAAAATCAATGTTTTTAATTCATTTCAATTTCTCATTTTAGAAACTTCATTATGTCCAATTCTATTACAAAAATCCAACCTCTCAATATAGCAAATAATTGGAAGAAGAAAGTTCAGCTGGGTTAGATAATTAATTTGTCTAAGTCTTCCAATGTTTCCCTTATTTTTCAGTAAAATATAACAAAATTACCAAGGCTGATATTATCAGTCCAGATAAGGTCTTGTGCTCAAAAGGTTTATCCAAATAAGTCATTCTTGTCTGTACTTTGTGTAAACTCATGCTAGATTAGTTTATCACCACCAAACCCCAGCAACTGAAATGTTTGCAGGAGTTCCTACAGTTCCAATGTTCTTACAGTCTGGCTGTTCCCAATCCATTCCCTGCACCTCAGGGAGCAAGGCATGGCCTGCTGCCTCCATGGGGTGGCCAGCAAAGCAGGCAGTGAAATTAGCTTGGTTTGAAACAAAGTGCAGAAATACTGCCTTTGTTTTGTTGCCATGCAATTAGTATGAATCCTTGTTATGTCTGTATTTTACTGCCCTGCAATGAAATGTCCATAATTGTCCTCTTCCCATTCAATTATTCTGTTCCTGGGAGATAATACAAAGTTATTTTCATGTGCTGCTGCTGCTCTGAAAGCTGGGAACATTCCCCTCAGGTGCCTTCGTGCTCCTGGGAACTGCACCAGCATGAGGTCAGGTGTGCATAGGTGGGAGCCTGGGTGGGAGATCAGGGACCACTCCCATGAGTGGAGGAGACCTTCGTCCAGTCATCCCATCATCTCCCATGCTGCAGGAGGAGACCTCCTTCCAGTCATCCCACCTCCCATGCTGCAGGAGACCTTCTTCAGTCATCCCATCCATCTCCCATGCTGCAGGAGAAGACCTTCTTCAGTCATCCCTCTTTCTCCTGCTCCTTTCAGGCAGGCTGTAACATTTTGGCAGCTCCTTTCAGTCTTCCTTCACACATGTTGGAGAAGCATGGTGAGATTCTCCTGTGCTGGGGTCTGCTGGAGGAAGGGCTTTCCTCTCTGGAGATAAAAAGGTTTGCTTCCAGTTGTCTGCTTGGCACAGGAGCTCTGGGGAGCATTCCCTGCATCCATCCATCCATCCATCCATTCTACATCACCACTGTGATGGAGAGCAATAGGCAGTGCCCTCTTCCTATGCCACATGTCTATTAGACTTGCCCTGCAGTGTTGCATATCTGTTATGTCCTTACCTATCTCTCTAAGAGAGAAATCAGGGATGCAGAAGGGATTAAGAAAAAAAAAATTAGAACTGATGGTCACTGTACTTCTGGGAAGAGTTAAACTTCAGTGATCACAGGACACTAAAACCAATGTCCCCAAACCTCAGGGACAGCTACAGAAATAAGCAGTGACAGAGAGGTGGCCAAGATCTTTTAAATACTTATTATTATTCACTTTGTTGAGGTAATTCTCAGGGAGTTTTCGGACCCTTTGGAGTCAGCTTATCTCAGAAGGGATTCAGTGCAGTGGCTTCAGGAGTTCAATGAAGAATTCCTACTTTTAAAGGAAAAATCTTGGTTTTATTCTCTCTGTCTCAAATCCTTGTTTTGTTTTCTGACACGTGGTTTACCATCTGTTCCCAGAGCACCCAAGTTTAAGGATAAGAGTTTGAAGAAAATAACCTTTTTCTAAACAAGGGATTGCTGTTGCCAGGTCACAGATCAGAGGGGGAGTTTTTGGGCACTGCAGTTAGTTTGTTGATTTTGCAAGTGGAGCCTGATCTGTTTGCAGTCTAAGGTTTTGAATGTTTTGTAAGCTCTTCTGTATATGCTGCTTTAATTCTTTAGTATTTTGCCACTAATCCTTCTTTTATCCTCCCTTTAGATATCAGAATCTTTAGGCATTGCAGTGGGCAATTAACACAGCTTGCCAAAACAGTTTGCCACTTCAGTAAAAAAAAGCAAGTTGGAGTCTCCCTGCCAGGGACACTGCGTTGTGAATGAGTAAAATTAGGCTAAAGCTGGTCAGTGGATCTTTATTTATTTATGGAGATCTATCTGTAGGGGAAAAAAGATGTCTTGGAGAAATATGGAGAGTTTGTATCTGTCTGCCTCTGTCAGGTTAGAAAAGCAGGAGGGCATGAGCAGGGCAAATATGGATTTGGCAGGAGGGAGAAAGATCTTTCAATCCAGCAGCAGGGATAGCATTCAGGTAAATATTGGAGCTGTATAAATAATAGCAGCCCTAAAAGCACAGCAAAGTGATGTGACTGCTGCCCCAGCCCATCTGCTTCCAGCAGGTTGGCCCATGAAGGTGTTTGTTATCCAGGACTTAAGGATGTGCCAGAGTCCTAACACTGCCTGTTCCCTCAGTGAACAAGCAATTCAATGACAATGAAAAGTGAACTTAGGAAGGAGTGTGGTGGTTCCTTTCAGAACCCTCATGTGTGCTGATAACTGGTGGCCTCGCAGTGCTGAGTCCAGGGTGGGATCCTGTAGGAGGGACTTCCCACAAAGATGGGCTATTTCAGAGGCATTGCTGGGGTAAAACAGCACTTCTGTTCTGCCCCCTGGGGAGATGCTGACAGTGGGATTACAAACCAGAAGGTTTCATGTTGGGTCATTACACACCCAGCTCCAAGGGGTCTCAGTGCTCCTGAGTCTGGCCAGTGACTGGATTTCCAAAAAACCACACTCTTGTTTTGCTAACAAGCCAAACCCATTTAGCTGTGAGAACTATACCCAGGAATATCCAGGGATAGGCAGTGCCTCCTATACAAGCACAGGCTTAATTAGATTGTTTGCAGAGCTGCAGGTCCATGAGAGCTGTTCTCAGTGGGAGCCATTGCCCAGGCTCACTGTGGGAAGGTGTGCTCAGGTATTGTTGGATCAGTGTGTGGTGGAGGGTGAAGAAGGTGTGACCCAGTCCCAGCAGCTGCAGTTCAATGGCCACACCAAAGGCCACATCACTGTCTAGAAATCAGCTATTCCAGCCAAGGTTTACATGCACCTGCCTCACATCTTACTCAATGTTTGCACAGGAGAGGGAATACTACATCTGCAGTTTGTCATTCCTCTTTTCATTACAACAAACTGCATGAACCTGTTAAAAAAAAAAAAATCAAACCAACAAAGAAGTGAGGAGTGTACTGTGTTATCCAGGAACTTGGCACAATGCCTGGCTTGGCTAAGTCTGTAAGTCTGTATCCATTGTCTAGCCAGAATATTGTATGTTCCTTCTGAGATTTTGTGAAGTCTGTTTATATAAAAGTCAAATACCACTGATAATAAGATTTAACTAGTATTTCAAAAGTGTAGTCTTTAAGATTTGAGTATCTTTTTCTTTCCTCTTTCATTGGAAATAAGCTTTGGAAGCTTTAGATACCTGGTGGCAAACTCTGTGGCAAAATGTGGGGCTCATAGCTAGATGTGGTTGGATGACCAGTCCTCTTTAGATGATGCCTTGTTTAAGGAAAAAGAGATTGCAGTAGGAGGGTATACATTTTCTGGATGAGGAATTAAAATGTGACAAAAAAAGGGGCTCCATAAAAATCCTCTTGCAAATTCTTCCCTTTAAAATATGGCTGAACCTCCTTTTGGTAACAAAAGAGACATCCTGTTTTATCTAATGAGTAGCCAAGCAGAATTAATTGACAGAAAACCCTCTGTAGAATGAGACACATCTCTTAATGCCCAAGCCACTGGTGGGGGATGTGTCCCAAGTACCTTAAGCAAAAGCACAGGAAGAGCTGCTCACTTCCTCTGCTTTGTTACCTCGGAAAATCAAAGCACAGGAATTCATTTTAGCACACTCACACTCTGAGAGTCCACTTAGCAGTGAAAAAGAGAAATGTCCAGCTGCTTAGGAGTGGAAACACTGTGTTAATGAAAAACCAAATTGTCAGGGCTTTTATACTCAGGAACAATTTTCTTTGCATTCCTTCTTTTGCCGTGCACTTTCTTTCTGTTATATTCTGCTGTTAATATTTTTGGAGGTGATGGGGAGGTTTGTTTGTCATGTGTTTTGCTTGCAGTGGACTCATGTATTATTGGCTGTCAGCTTTGGTCCTCAGCTGTTGGTGATGCAGAAAATTAATAGAGTATCAGCCCAGGCGTGATGATAACAGTGCTGGAGGATGTGCCACCCCACCCATGTGACTCCATAGCTCACACTACCAATAAGCTGTTTGCCCTTTGCAGTGCTGTATTAATAACCTTCATATTTTGTATTTTGGTATTTTAAAGTTGGCCCTGACATGCCTAAATAAAGACAAGTTGTTAAAAATGCAGCAGGAGGAAAGGGCAAGGAAGACATATTTTCTTTGGGGAGCATATCTCTTCACTGGTGGCAAGCTTTGTACCTGTGCAAAGCAAACTTCAAGGTGACAGAGCAGTCCTAGCCAGCCAGACTGAGGGATAGCATTTTTAGAGAGCTGCTGCAGAGGAAGGACTACAGGAACTACTGTCAAGGGGATATTTTCCCAGTGAACACAGAATAGCTGTGCTGATTTAACTGGCTGCTGAGCTGGCCACACACCATTTGTCCTTGTTCTTTTGTTGTAGCATTTTGAGAAGAAGAAATAGTGAAACAGGATCTTGGGAAATGGGGGTGGAAATACAGAAAACTTTTATGCTGTCCTGTTGTTAAAGGATCTGCAGAGTCCAGGACAGAAGACAGGAAGCTAACACAGTGGGACAGCACAGCTATCACAGTGACAGGAGAATAGGAGAGAGGGAAATTAAAGGTGGATCAGAAGGAAATAGGATAGGTGGGTATAAATAATTCTGGAGAGTGGATTTTTTTGGGCTAATCTTTCCTACAAGCCATCCAAGCAGCTCTGTGGAGCCACTGAAGACCCAGCCCCAGTTAAAGTCCTGAGCCTCATATGAGCTGTGGCTCTCTGAAGGACACAGAGTCAGATGAGGAACAGCTGTAAAAGGTGTTAGTCAAGGCCAACCCATCCCCACACCTGGCAGTAAGGGGCAAAACAGCCAGCTGTGAAAGCAGCCACCTGCCAGATGTGCAGGGGCCGAGCTGCTGGTGCTTACAGAGGGAACCTGCCAGGACAGTGGAATGTTGGAGTGACTGGTGACCATCCAAACAGAATGTGCCACCAGGGCTGTTCTCTCTCCTTCAGAGGAGGCTTAGCTGGGACTGTGAAACAGTCACTGCTGAGCACAGCAATGTGGTACAAACCACACAACACTTTTGCACCCAAAATTTACACAAGGAACAGCAGGAATTTTTAACTCCCAGCTTCTCTGGGCTGCTGCTTGGTCAGGCTCTGACAGGCATCAGTGAGCGTTTGGACTCTGCAGCTTGCTGGGTGTGGGGTCCTTAGTACCTCAGATAAAAAGAGGTAATACAAAGCCATCACTTCAACTTACTGTTGGGAAGGTTTGCAGTGTGTGCATCACTTTCTGTAAGATAACATCTGGGTGGAGAATACAAAATTTATAGTTAGCTCTTCTCCACTTAGGAGCAAGTTTAGGACAGAGAAAAGAGAGGACTGGATTGGGTTTGTAGGGGGAGAGAAAAGCATAGGAAAGCCTTCTGCTGGTTTTTTCCTTTCTCCTTGTAATGTCTTGACTCCAGGGAAATTCTGCTTTCCTGGAGAAATCACTCCTTTGAGTGACTGACCAAAAAACTTCCTTTCCTTCCTCCCATCCTCAGCCATGCTGGCTGGTTGGGCATGGTGCTCTGTCCTGCCTTTTGGAAGCGTGGGAACAATTCCCTGTGCTGTTTCCATGTACTGAGGGAGCTCTGGGGGCAGATCCAGCAGTGCTGATGGAGCCCTGAGCCCCTCTGACATGCTGCCCCCATGGGAGGGCAGTGCCACAGAGCCAGGCTGTCACAGCTCAGGAGCTGGGCAGTGCCACAGAGCCAGGCTGTCACAGTTCAGGAGCTGCCACACTGCTCTGGGCTGCTGTGGAGTCATTGACTGTCCTCTCTGAAAGTAATCAAGAACTGCAGCAGGGAAGTCAATAGCTCTGAAGTGGCCAGGCTGATAAAAGACTGGAAAGTCCAGAGGAAACCTCATCCTGCTTGACAAGGCATCTCTGTAATCTCCATCCTGCTTTAACACAATCATTTTCACCACCAGAAAGTAGAATATGAATATTTTTTATCCTGTAAGCAGCTTCTTAAACATAAAAATTGCCAGATCCACCTCTTGCAATGCAAGCTTTCATCTGAACTATTGCTTGAATGCTGGAGTCAAAAATTAGTCCCTCAGCCTTCAGTGCCTTGGACAATAGCAGCATGTTTGTCCTTCTGACCACAACAACAGGGGCTTTAAAGCATTGCCATGGTTTGTTTGCCATTTCTGCTTTGAATGTGTTTTGGTTTTCTTTATGCCAAGAAAGTTCCCACAAAGTTGTTTGCTATTTGAAAAGTGCTATTTTTCAGTGAAGCAACAGAATTCTCAGTGCACAACACAAAATCACTGACTTTGTAATCAACAGTGCTAGTGTGCTTTCCTCCCTTTAATAAGTAGTTGTGCAAATAAACAAGCCCACTAACCAACCACCTCAGGAGAAAGTGTAAGCCAGCTCTAATGATCTCCCAGGAAAAACCAAAATGAAGTGCATAGCACCGTTTGCTTGATCTTCAATTATTATTTAATTATTCTACTGATATGCTCTTAAATTTCAGATGACTGTTTTAATGTTCACTTTTTCTCAAATGCTTCAATTGTGGACTCACAGGAAATAAAGAACACACAACACCTTTCTAAAAGAGCTGGAGGCCTTTTTAAACCCTGCTAATACACCACGCCAGGTCTGATGTTGGGCTGCTTGGGTGTGTCTTCAGTAGAGATGCAGCTGCAGAGCTTCCCAAGTGGTACCCAGGTTAAACTGGGGGAAAGTACCTTGGTGTAAGTGCAGGAAGGGCTCCACCTCTCCCCACCTTCCCCTTCAAAGCCCAGCCAGTGTCCCTGCCTCTCCAGGAAGGGCTCACTGAGTCGAGGCAATCATGAAGTCACAGCAAACTATGCTCAGCACAACTTGCAGTGTCAGAAGCTGCTGTTTACAAATTAGAATTGCTAAATACTAAAGAAATCAACAGCAGCAGTAATAAGAGCAGAGTGGCACAACCAAGCTGTTTATTAAAAAACAATTAAAATTCAACAGCTTTGGGATTTATGGAAATGATGTGGATCTGTCCTCTTCAGCAATGACAGTCAATCTCATTTTTAACTGCTGCAGTGAAATTTTTTATATAAAATTGCCTTCAATCATCCATCATACTTTGCTCTGTAATGTGGTGATGGGGAGAGGCCAAGGCAGGCTAATGAAACAATCTGAGCTGCTGAGGTGGGAGAGCCTCCCAAAGCTGCAGCTGAGAGCACAGCTGTCGAGGGACACATGGACACTGAAACAGGAGGCAAGGCAAGAACAGCAAAGGGAGAGATGTGACCCTCTGAGAGCTGGGGCTGGGAAGGAGTGAGTAGAATAAAACTCACTGAGCAGTACATGCTCTCTTTCAGAACTATCCAGTGGCAGGGAAGTGGTGGTTCCCTGCTTTGCTGAGGGGGTAATGAACCCAGCCAGGAATAAACTTTATGTTTTCACTGGGACTGAACTTTATCCAAGAAAAAAGTCTACATATAATTAACTTGCATTCTTTTGTCTCTTCTCTAAATCCAGAAGTGGGGATTGATTTTGTTGTCCATTTAGAGGGTTGTTTTTTGCCTAATAAATTCCTGTGTTGAGATCGAACTGGCTCCCGAGTATGGCCAGGGTAAGAGTGGTGACTGGCACTGCAGGAAGGAGCATCAAACCAAGCCATGAGCTGTGCTTTAGTGATACCAATGCTAGAAAAACTCTCCCTTGGAGCAGACTAACAGGGTACACACACTGTGCTGGAAGGCTGGTGCTCCTATTGGCAAACATGGCAGCCTTTTGGACTGGATTTTGGAGACCAAGGATGAGACACATTGAAAAAAAAAACCCACAATACTCAACACCTCAGTGGTGTACGTGCTTTTTTATTAATAATACAGTAACAAGGCATTAGTTACAAACAGCTGGTATCAAGGTGACCTGTATCAAAGGTGTAACCTGGAGACATGAGGGTTTAAAGGCAGTAATACCCCAACAGCCAAGGTGGCAAGACCTGCTGGCCCTGTCACCCTGAGGGGATCAGCAAAGTCCAGGACGTGTCACTAAGATCTTCATGCAAACATGCTGGAGGAAACTTGAGCTGGAACAGGGTAATTTTTCTCCCAAACTTCTCCTTTTGTTTCATTTAACAGATAGCAAAGTTAGGGAAGGTGGAATAATCACCTACAAAAAATTTTTAATTCATGAGCATTGTAGGTTTCATGGAGTTTCTTAATTAGCAGTCTAGAAATGACACTGCCCCCCCATCCTCAGCTTAGAAACAGAGCAGCCTTCAAGAGGAAAGGCACCATTTGTGGTTGGTTTTGCTGCCCATGCTCTGCTAGGGCAGGGCAGTGCTGTGCAGAACATGGTAATAAATGACAGGGAGCAGCAGCCCATAGTCTGGAGCTGCCTCATAATGGCACATCATGAAGTTCTGGCTTTGGAGGGAGCCCTTTCACCTTAGCAAATGCAAAAAAAACATACCAAAGGATCTACTGAATTGCCAGGCAAAGACATCTTGAGCAACAAGTGTAGTCTGGGAGAACTTCACGGCAGGGAAGGCAAGTTAGAGTCTTCAAAACAATTTAGTCCCCGTGGATTTCAGATTCAAATGGATTTAGAAGCATTTTATGTCTCTGAAATATATTGCAGAGGTGTGGACTAACAGCCTTTACCTGCATTATGTAGTTTGAGACAGAGTGCAGCCATTCAGCAGGTCACTTAGCAGCACAATCCTCCATTTAGGACTCTGCTGTCATCAGAAAAGTAACTGAAATCCTCACAGATACCTTGCAGAAATCTCACTGTCCCTAAGAGTCAGGATATGTGCATTTCACACACTGATTTATTTAATGCTTGTTATTTTGTGTAGCAATTAGTTTTGTTGTTAATGCCTGATTTATCTAAGTTCCAATTGTAACACCAGCACATTTATTAGTGCTCACAGAGAAAGCAGGGAGCAGAACACAATTCCTGCTGATGCTTCCTCAGGCCTTTTAAAGAGCTGTCATCACTGCTGTGCTGCAGTCAGGGCTTTTTTATTACATTAGTACATTCATGTTGTTACATGTTTCATGTGTTTCATCAAATATTTCTAAACTTACATTTCCAAGCCTGGCCCTTGGCTGAGGGGAACTCTTTAGATGTCTCAGTGTAGACCCAAGTTCAGGGCCAGACTCTCAGGTCACATCAGACCATGATTTGCTCATGGTGTAACGATGCTGAGCAGGGACCTGGCCCTGTGGCACCACGTTTTAAAAGCCAGATGTCATAAAATACACACAGTTTGGTAGTGGCCACCCATCCCTGGCCCAGAGGCACCTAAATGCTCAGGAATGCAGTGTGATTTTGAGCAGGTTGCCACACTGCTTCCCCCTTCCCAGCTACAGCACAGTCCCCCATGCATCACTCAAAGTGCCCTCCTGAAAACACTTGAGAGTTTATGCTTTTTTGGTTTGGTTTTTGTTTTGGCTTTTTTCCACCTGTGTGCTTCTAATTAATCCAACAGCATTTTCAAATAATTTAAGCAAGTGTTACCTTACAGATGCAAAGAAAAGCAAAACATTAACACATATATAATTATTAAATAAGTGGGGGGAAAAGATGAAAAATCATCAGAAATTCAAGATAGGAACACACAAGGCAGCAAAACATTAGACTATTTCTCTGCCTCTAAATTCACTCATGACTTGAACAGGATGGATTCTCTTCTTTGCAGAACCTTTTCTGACAGCAGCATAGATTTCTTCTGGCTTCTCCCTTTTAATGAGGGGCTTCTTCTCTGGGGCCTTCATTCTCCACATCACAACTGGATGCCGTGGGCCAGTGGGACTCTGAATCTTGATGATCTTAGTGGATGCAATGTAGGACATCTTCACTGTCTGCACCACAGCATTCATGAGGTTCTTGGCAGCCTGAATGAGCGAAGTGACACTGTCCAGCTGTAAGGAGACAGAAACATTAGCCTGGGAAGTTGGGGTGCTTTCAATCACAGCGTGCTCAGGAGTAACAACAGCTAAAAAACAAGGCTACCACACTAAAACCTAATTTTATTTTCCTTTGGTGCATGTGATCATTGTGTTCATGTTCCCCTGCTCAGATTTACAGTGATAGACAGAAATTTGGGCTGGTGGAATATATAAATGCTTATATGGATAATGTTAGTTGTTTTCCTGAACATGAATAGCTCATGCTTGTCTGCAGGGTTTCATTGCAATTAGTGTTCATGGTTAATGAATCCAGCTCAAAGAAGAGCTGTGAAAATGTGACCCTTTTCCTCAGCACTAGGCAAGGTTTCCAGCTGCTCCTGCCACATTGCAGGCTGCCACACATGCTTGGGAGCAATGCTGGATCCTGGGCAGTGCCAGGCTTTGTCAGAGCTGTGAACCCAGTCCCAGCAGCCAAGATCTGTAAGAGTAGCTAAGAGCAGGATGGCACAAAGGGGTCATTCACTCTGTGGCCTCTGCAACTGTTTGAGAAGTGCCAATCTAAGAGGCAGAATGCAGAACAAACTAACCCCCATCACCTGCTCCCACCTTCAGCAGCACCTGCACAGGCATGCAAGTGTTACACCAAAGGGATTTTCCATCAGCACTCATGGAAACAGAAAATAGAAGCACTGAGGAAGGTCACTATGA
>JAWWLZ010000174.1:657241-685639 GCA_035041345.1 Poliocrania exsul
AGCACATGGTGGCCCCCAGGCCCAACCTCAAATACCACCTTTAAACCAACCATTTTCCAAACTCGCAGGCTGTCAGTGAGGTTTCTGCTCAGGGGCCCTGTCCTGACAGCCCTGCCATGTCTGCAGTGCCAGCACATCCCTTTGTTCTGGGACACTGGCTGGCCTGTAGCAGCACTCTGTGCCAGAGGAGCCAGGGCCTGGCCAAACTTCACACTGCTGGATACTGTCACAATATATTTACCTGATGAGAAGGAGAGAGGCAAAAGTTCATATGAACCTTTTTCTTTCATGCTAACCAGAGAATTCATTATAGACTGACACACCTGTGCATACACACACCATTTTAATTATCAGTTGTTTTCCAGAAGAGCTGACAACACCATAATCCTGACAGCTTCTTAAAAGCTTTGATTAATCTTTTTCCCCCCGAGTGGTCAATACATACACACTCACTTTTCTAGTCCTGTGAAGTTGCTGGGTGAAAATACAAGCTAGTGTTGGTTCTATGGCAGAGGGTGTATGGGCTAAGAGGCAGTTTTTCCCCTGAAGTTTCTCTGTGACTTCAGTGGCTGTAATTATTTCACCTTTTGGCAGCTGCACTGGAGGCTCAGCAGGACAGAAAGGGCAGCAAGCTGGGCTGGGGTGCCAGTGGCACATCCAGGAATGCTGCTCTGGGGGTGGGTAGGAAAAAATTCTGTTTGCAGGGAAGGGAAAAGGCTTCTAGAAGAAGTTGGCAGCATCCAGGCAGGATAAAGGTCATCACAAAACTTGAGCTGGTTTGTGTTGTGACTTTTAGCATAACTATGAAACATTGATGGTTTCACAAAGTGGGATCCTTTCAGATGAACATTACAATTTCCTTGGCCTTTCCTTTCCTCTGGAAAAGGAACACTCACCATCTTGTTCTGGCATCTGGGGTTCCTTTCACAACAGTCCACAGCTCCCTCACCCCACCACTGTGATCAAGAAAACTGTATTTTTATGTCTTAAACCATAATCGTATACATCTACTGTAAACAGCAAATAAACTTCATGGGTCCCTACTTTTGATGAGGTTATAACTGGAAACCAAGATGTGGCAGTGCCAGCCTCCCAGGCTCTGCCAGTGGACACCTGTCAAGGTGCTAAAGGTCCAAAGACTGACTCCCAAACCCAATTGTACAGCTGTGCCAAACTGCAGTGGCTCAATTCCACTGCCCTTGGCATGCCAGAGGGACTGAACCTCTGCCACACTCTAAGCTCGGCAAAAGATTCCCTGAGACACAAACAGGCTTGCAGATACCTAACCCAAAGACACCAGAAACAGCTGCTGTGTGCCCCCTGCTGAAGGCAAGATGACCTACAGACCACTAAGGGTGTTGTTTAAATCAGTGTGCTGCTGTCTAAATTCGGGTGCTGCAGTTGCCATGGGGCTGGGTGGGTGTGGAGGTTCAGCATGTCAGCAATCACTGTGAATTGTACTTTCCTCTTGGCATCTCTGCACAGACAGTGAGACTCAGGGAGACTCAGTCAATGCCACCCTTCAGGCTCTGCCCACATTAACCTGTAGCATCCTAGTGTCCATATTTTCACCTCAGCTATCTGGATGCTTCTCACATTTTTCTTCAGAACAGGTGGGGATATTAACTGCATTCAGTATTGTGGAGAAGCTTTTAGAAGATGTTCTTGGACATGTACTACAGATGGTAAGAATCAGGCCATACATTGAATCTTTATTTTTTTGTCTCTAGAGAGCAGCTGTTTTTATACCTCAATGCCAGTAGCATTATACAGTTTGGTGGAAATCTGTTGTTCTTCTATAAAACTGATGTACTCAAGGACTGTCTTCGCTTGGATGCTTTTATCTCAGATATTCAGCAGGCTCTTCAGGGTCTCATATCCAGGAAAACCAATGAAATGAAACTTGGCATAAATGAAAGACTGATAAAATATTCATTGAGCGTTTAAGTTCATTTCACTTAAAGAGATGTAGCTGCAAACTCTTCAATGCACAGCAAGTGGTACATAAAGATTCACTAGCAAAACAAACAGACCAACTCCAAACTAAAAGCTGTTTTATTTTTGCCTGACTCCACTTTTACTCTTTCAGTATTTTGCAGGGAGATGCACCACTGCAGCCTCCACATTTCACAGGCCTGACTGTGGCAGTTAAGACACTAATTCACTAAAGGCTTTAGGAAAACATCCCTTGCTGTATCTTTCCTCAGCTGTCCTGCAGGTATTAGTGCTTAGTTTCCACTGTTACAGAATCACACTGGGGTGAAACACAGAAGATACAGACCTGATGATGATATTTTATTTTAGGAAAAAACCCACTCACCCAGGCCCCAGCACCAAAATCACATTCCTACTGGAATCGACTCTTGTCTCCAGTGCTTTTAATTCCTCCTCTGCACTGAGTCCTGAGTGCAAGTAAGCAAACTCTCCAATGAATAACAAGGCTGAAGAAAAGGGAGTTTAGAAAAAAAAATGCATTTTGAAACTTTCCTTTCTGTTTGTTTACATGCATTGTATTTTTCTATTTTTTATAAATTTTAATGTCTCAGCAGTAGTAGCAATCCATTACTGGATTACTGTGAAACAGTATAATAACTGATATGGTCAGTTATTTTTAATATTTAGAATGATTGAGAGAATTGTGAGTTAGAATTTGAAGAAACTTTTGCTGTCAAAGTGTCTTCTGTTCAGTGCACTAAGAAATCTTGCCTTGTCACGTGTCAGCAGGAGTCATTTGTGCAGCAGTTAAACCCAAAACTTCCCTATTCCCAAAGCTCCATTCTCTGATCATCCTTTTCTTTCCTCCAGGAAACTCAGGTTTTGCTGTTTGAGAACAGATTATCAGCTGCCTGTTTACCATCTCCAGGGTGGTATTTACAGTTCAACCAGACTTCTGGGTTTTGTACAGGTGGAAGCTGAGAACTGAATATCAAATACACAGTTCCTTCATCAGTATTTGAAGTCTGAGCTTAAAATTCTTTTGGAAACAAAGTCAGTTATTTAAAATTACTCTTAATTGAACCATAAGGTTCATTAAATACATTCCTAAAAGCAAATTTCCTTTGTTACACTATACTGAGAGATTAAGACTGAATTTTTATTTCTTTGCCAGCTACATCTGAAAATAACATGAATTCTACACTTCTGTAAAGAGCAGAGTGACTGATAGTGCTGCATTTAAGGTAAGGAGTGCTTACTAATTTGTGCTTTTGACTTTAGTTCTGCTCTTTTTACTACGTTTAGCTACTTGCTTTTGTGCATTATTTTATGGTTCTTTCACTAAGGCCACTATATGAAATAAAGTCACTTAATCCCTTAAGATTCAAAGTAGCAGAAAACCCAAACAGGTGCATTATTAAGAGTGAAATCTTGGCTGCTGAAGACATCAATGTTTTCCCTTGTTCTTGGCCAGCAGTTGAACACGAGTTACCTGCCTTGTTTTCTGAGCCACACTAGTGATAATTTCATTTTAATGGCAAGGGAGATCTTGATGTAACACTGACACTGGAAGATGGGTGGTCCAGAAAGCACAGGGGAGAGTTAAAGAGTTGGAAGCACTTCATTACCTGCCATGTTTCTTCATACAACTGCCAGATGATACATAAAACCTATCACAGATTCAATCCCAGCACAGGTTGTATAGAAAATAAGCCAAAGGGAGAGTTGCCACTGTGATTCTTCTTCTGTGGAAACTCTGCCCTCAGTGTTTTGCTTACCTCTGCTTGGCCATCCCTTTGGGATATTGGAGAGATTTCATCCCCACTCACAGAACTGGCCTCAGGAAATCTGCTTCACTCTTTGGGTTATTTATTTTCAATGAACTGAATTTTCCTAAAAATGTGGCTATTCTGTTGGTTATCTGTGTCTGTCTGTCCATCCAATGATTGCACTATAACCTCAAGGATGTTTGGGGTTTGTTCTGTGTGTTTCACCCATTTTTCAGGTGAGGAAATTGAATCTAATGAAATAAATAGCTAACCATGGCCAGAATCTGCTTCAGGCTAAGTAGGATTCAAAGAACTGAAACTGAGTCCTATAATTAGACCAGGCCTGTGCCCAAGTTAAATGATAAAGAGCTTCCAATAAAGGCTCTAAAACTGTTCCTCTGCGACACCAAAATGGAGCAGATGCTTAGCCAGGCAGTTATCTCAGTCCCTCCCAAGTACTGCTGCCTTCACTTCCACAGAGGTTTTAAAAAAAGGAACCTATTTTTTTAAAAACATGTCTTGAGAAAAATCCTTTATAAGGGATAATACATTATAAATCCTCTCCTTGCCATTTATGAAGAAATTAAATGCTTGTTGCAATAATCTTTTACATGCATTGAGGCTAAGAACTATAAAACACGTTCTGATTTTGCTAATTACCAAAGTGATAATTTTTAGGCAAAGTTAAGTGTCTTGTAGTGTATGTTACCAGCAATCCTGCTTTGAATTAGTTCTTCTCAGTAGATGCAGTTTAGAAAGCAACAGTCCCTGAGATGTCTGTCATTGACAGGAAAATCTACCCCTTGCTTTGCTTACAGAGGCCAGGAGTTCTATCCACACACACTGCCAGCACTAGCACAAGCAGAGAAAGGTGTAGTGTTATTACATAAACACCCTCCCAAGCAGTGAAACATTTCTGTCACCTCTCAGTAAAGAAAACTTTAATATATCAGCTCTTGAGGGCTAACATCACCTTCTAGGAAATGGACATTTTAATATTTTCAGAGTCAAATGCCAAAAGAAGAAGTCATTTTAAGCATGTTGTAAGACCCTACAAGGAGCCTTCCCATTTGTTCAAACAAACTGAGCTACAAGTGCCCACTGACATGGGGCAACAGCAGCCAGGAGAAATGCAGAGGCTGAAAGGGAGCAGTGGCCATGGCCCTGGTGCACAGAGGCACCCTCTGTGTCACCTAAAGCAGGGCCAAAGGGATGTTTGTCCACTGAAGGCTGCACAGCACTGAAAGCAGGAAAGTGGCACTGAAGGGAGTGGCACAAACCATGTTCCTGCAGTAAGCCAAGAGGGCTGTCAGGCAGCCCATACTGCCAGCTTGGTGCTTGGTCCTTTGGTCCCTCTCTGCAGTCCCAGGGATGCCCATCCCAACTTCTCTATCGAGGGGAAAGCACATCCAGAAACCCCAAAGGGAACAGAAATGCACTGCTGCCATCTCTGCCCTTGGCACAGAGGCAGCTCTGCAGGGGATCAGCACAGTGCCAGCTCTTCAGTGGTACTGAAAGCCTCCAGGTCCAGAGAGGGCACAGAGCCACCTGCCAGCTGCGGGAGTGCCCACCTTGGCTGAGCTATCCTTCCCTGGGCTCTGGGTATGCTGTGACTGGGGCTGTGCTAGCCCAGGGCTGGTGCCACACAGCCTGCCCTGTGTGTCCGTCAGCTGGTGCCACACACCCTGCCCTGTGTCTCAGCCGGTGCCACACACCCTGCCCTGTGTCTCTCAGCTGCTGCCACACACCCTGCCCTGTGTCTCAGCTGGTGCCACACACCCTGCCCTGTGTCTCAGCTGGTGCCACACAGCCTGCCCTATGTCTCTCAGCTTCCAGCTCTGCCTGGCTAGAACACCTTCATGGTTATGCCATGTGGGGAACATTTGGTGTAATGGGCATGGGAACTCAGGGAGGAAACCGGACAGTGCAATCCAGCCTTGAGGTGGGAAGGTAGAAGCATTAAAGCACCTACATTTGGCACAAAGAGGACTGAGGTCACTGTTTAAGTTAAATCTGGTTCTTGAGATACCAAGAGGAGGAGCTGAAGATAAATAAGATATTTGCAGGAAAACCAGAGTGACACACCCTCAGTGCACAGGTAAGGCTGGACAACCTGAGAGGGCTTTTCTGTGCCACTCAGTAAATTCTGGGAGACTCTAACTCTTCAGAACTCTCTTTTCCAGATATGTCCTTTTTAAGGTCAAAAATCTTTGTCTCCCTTGCCAAATACAACATAAAATTAAATACAAGAAGATTATGACTATAAAGAGCACAAAATAGAACTGCCTGACAGAAATGAGGGAGCACAATATTATTATATCTGTTAATTTTCTGCCTTGTGATATAATTCTCTTTACTTAAAGCCACTGTTGGAATAAAGAGCAAAATGGCAAGGTAAGGGGCAAGCCTATCACTATGCAGGACTTATGAAGGAATTATGAGCGTATCTGTTAAATTAATGCAATTACTGTCAGTCTGCATATTGCAAATATTACCCCATTATTTTGTGCCTGAAGTGGCACAAATTTATCCTAATTAATACAAGGAAATGTCCATTTCCCGTTTAATCATTCCCAGTGAAGGTGTAGTGAATCCTCACCATTTTCCCTTGTGCAACTCACAAACAGGCAATGCAAGCTTGCAGTACTTAAAACCAGAAGTTTTATAGGAGCATGAAAGACTAAACACTGGTCAAGGAATTATTACTGAATGATAATAACAAAACTGCAGTGAATGCAGAATTAGAAGCTAAGGATCCACATCTCTGCTTCTCTTTTTCCGTACTTGACTCCCTATAACCTCTGTAATTGGGGCTCTGACTAGAGTGAAGGTACTGGAGCCCAGGGAAGGACAGTGAGAAAGGCAGACTGCAAGATTATATGGCCTGAAGTCAAAAAGCCACTAAATGAGGAGAGAACTCTTAATTCTAGTTCTCTCCTATGAGAGAACTTCTTAGTTAGGAGAACTACCAGCTGGATGCTCCCCAAAGCATGCCAACTGCCCCAGGCAAACTGGCCTACTGAAGCTCTACTAAAGCTAGAGCAGGGGCATTAATTTGGGTAAGAAACCTTCCAGGGGAGGTTGTCAGAGGAGTGTTACAGGGGAGACAAGGTTACAGGAGGCACAGATGAAGAACAGCTGAAGAAGATAATGTGGTGCAGAGAATGAATGACTATGAACTGTGGTTTGGGATTTCAACATACTTTTTCATATGTATAATGCTCTTTGTTGTCATGGAGTGAGTCTCAAACTGAGCTGTGCTGGCAGTCAGCAGTACCACCTCCACCACAGGGCTTATACAGGTGAGAATACATTTGGATGTTGGCAGAGATACAGGTGCCCTCACACCATGGCATTGCTGGCTGCTGTTATATGGTACTGTACAAGGTTAATCTGTAATGCCATTTTATATCTACTTCACTTGCTCTGCCATTGCATCATCCAGAAGAAGATACTGGTAAGACAGATGCTGTGACTTAACTCTATTTCAAGCAGACAGGTCTTTCTTTACAGATCTATGTGATTAATATATCCCCTGCTCTTCATCCCTCTGTTCTTTCCTCTGACTTCAGTAGAAGGTGCTTGGCATTTTGTTTAATGAAGTGCTACTCTTAGAGAAACTTTTAAATTCCTTGAGGCTGATTTAACTCCAAAATCCTGCGCACAGTTCTCATGGCTGGAGGAAGAGAAGTGTGTTGTGCATGTAAGTGCCACCTTCCAACAGTGCTTTTCCATGTGGGTTCCACCAGCCTGTGCTGAGGCACTCCCTCTGTACACAGTGTAGACACTGATATTAACCATCAGAATGTGGAAATCTGCAATTTCTCACAGGAGGAGCTTCCCCATCAGCCCTTCTGTTGGCACACACCTGTCACAGCTCCTGAAGGGGACAGGAGATAGCAAAGGGAACTGTGAGGAGCCACCAAGAGACAGGTGAAGGATGGCCAAGGACCAGGGAGTTCATGGGGGCAGGAGAGAGAAGTCTTGGGGAAACAGGGAAACGAGAAATGGAGCACCCTGTAAGTGTGATTATTTCCTAATGCTCATTCCAGAAAATATTTCCCTGTAGCAGATCTTGACTATTCAAAGCATGGATACAGTTTTAGATCCTTAGAGACTCACGAGTTTTGCACTTAATGCACAACAAAAACTTTACCATCTGCAAGGGCATGGCCTCTTTTTTTCTTAATCATGCCTGATGTCTCCTTTCTGAATCCCATTTTTTATTAGATTAAACAGATAAATGAGAGATCAGGACTGGGGAGAATATAATCCAGCTGCAGTTTTGACTCACATATTTTCTAATAGAGTTTTTTTCCTTGATATCTTCTGGTGGAGGGAGGAACAGGGAAAACTTCACTTTTTCACACAGAACTTTGGTCACTTTTTTCAAGGCCAGATAACCTATTAACATAATCCAATTCTAAAGGCCCCACATGGACTTTCAAAGCTGGAATTTGCTCCAGCTTTTAATAAAAGCAATAAAATAATCAGCAATTTTTTATCAGTGGTGAATTGATCTCCCTCTCTGCTTATTTATCCATATAACGTAACTTCCCATATTCTCCTAAAATTGGAGCAAATCAAACATAGGTAGTTAATTTACATATCGATTAGGACAAGCCTTACAAAAAGCCATTGCTGGTTGGTTGGGTTGCATTTTCACACAACCACAATTTTATTTGCAAAGGGATAGCTGAGTACAGTCAATCATGAATGCCCTCCCCTTCCCAATATGGACCAGGGAGACTTTCAATTTTAGAACCACTGACACCAACCAGGTATGTCTCCACTGACTCCAAAAGGCTTTGGCTGAGAGCACAGCCCTCTTGGAGCACTGGCAGTTTGTCTCTTAAAGGTCTAACCATACCACCTGTGTTTAAAAAAATAATAAGTACAGCCACTGGTGGAGCATTTTCCATGACTGCTTTAACAGCTCACCTTGATTTCACACAACTATCTGAAACCATTCCAGACTCTAAGCATGTTCTTAATTTCCACTTACTCCAAACTAAGCACCTGTTTAACTGTGTGTATTGAACTACTGAAGCATTTATTTGAACAACCAATGGCTTTCCTGAAGTTTCTGGTTACACACATGTTCTCACCCTCCTTCCTTGAAGCAGCATTAAGATCTAGTCATCCCTCTGGGATTATCAAATGAAGTGAAATTTGGGGTTTCATTTTTAGAACTGAATTTTTTTCACCAGGATTATGTACTTCCCACTGGGGACATATGTGTGATACAATAAAGAAGGCAAAGAAAACAATGTGAGAATTGTTACAGTAGGAGGAAGAAAGAGCAGGGACCAAACCAGGCTTCCAAAATTCCCTGCAATAAGTCCAGCCATCAGTTGTGCTCAGCCCTGGAAAGAGAACCAGGAAGATGACAGACTGTCTGTGCAGTATGGGGTATGCAGATTGTTGCATGTCAGGAGCCTATGGAGTCCAAATTTGCCAAGCAGATATTCATCTTCATGTGCAAGAAGCTGTAACCTTTCAGCAGTTTATCTATTTGTGTTGTGCACTTGTTCACTTGTCAGTCCTCCAGCAACTTCTCAAATTACTACTCAGCTGGTGTCCAATTTCCAGAGGCAGACACAAGAAAACCAAAGACAAACTATAAATCTCCACCAGATCATAGAATCAGAGACCCAAATAATAATTCAAAAAAAAAAGAAATCCCAGAGACAGGAGGACAGAGACAGTCCAGTTTGTTTTGGCTCCCAAGGGGGTGGCTGCCTCCCTGGTGGCACGGGCTGCCTGGGGCACAGCTGGAGGGCACTTTGGGGAGCTTTATGGAAGGTTTGGGGCACAAAGGGCAGGGAACAAAGATATTTGGCTTTAGTATAACCCACACTGCTCACAGAACTGCTGGTGAAAAGAAACATGTACAACCCAAGTGAAAACAAGTATTTGCTTCAGAAATAATGCATTCAAAATTACTTACCCAGAGGTTTAAATATGGTCTTTAAATTATCATTTGAATAGCCAGCAAAAATATCCTAAAAAAATCAGTGTTTCAAATCTCACATCAGCACCAAAGGTTTCAATTTTGATTCATTTATAAACTACATAGAATGTAATAATAGTTTGAGCAAAATAGATATATAGATATAGATAGATATAGATATAGATAGTATAGATATAGATATAGATAGATAGATATAGATTAGATGTAGATATAGATGACATAGATATAGGTATAGACATAGGTATAGATTATATATAGATAGATATAGATGTAGACATAGATGATATAGACATAGATCTAGATATATAGATATGTTCCAGACTATGTGAAGGTGAGGTTCTCTTGAACAGCAAAGTATTTAAATGGTTAGAGAGTGGGGTGGGAAAGTTTTGTTCTCTGTTTTTTGTACCATTTAGCAGATTTATACCTTGAAATCATAATCCTGTTTGCTGCAGGTAATAACACAGTCAAAGAAGATGTGAAGTCAAAGGCATTTGATGGATGGCTGTGATCAGATCTGTGCTGAGGACAAGTGCAAAAAAAGTTCCACAAAATCATAAACAATATATTTTCCATGGTGAGTGATACTTGGCCATATTGAAGGTAATAACTCTTAAATGAATGCAAAATCAGGAAAATCACTCAAGAATCAAGTCACCTTGCTCTTAATTGTATTTATTTCTGTAGACACGTAGGATGTCCTTCATCATTTCCTTTTGTCCTGGAAGAACATCCCTGGGGATCCCTTTCTGTGTTCAGACACACACATGTGCACATTCCATGTGTGTGAGTAAATGAACCACCATCCCAAAAGGGGCTGCAGTTCTGAACACCAAACTACTTCAGAATAACACTGACAACACTTGATATGTTTGCAGAATGTAAAAGAGAAAAAAACAAACAAGTGATTGCTATTCCTTTTAAGCCATGAGTCTTATGCTTCACTGTCTTAGTCCTCTGTGCCAAGTAGGTGTAAAAAATGGGGCATAAAGTGACATTTGGGGTGGCATTGGAACATCTCCTGTGTGTCCCTTCCAGCTCAGCATATTCTGTGATCTCACAAGTACAGGAAAGCCCAACTCAAATGCAACACTTCTGCTGATTCCCAGAGTAATTGACACCATTTTCCTACTTACAGCAGACATGATGAGCTCTCCACCGAGGTTCTGGATTTCTGCTTTAACCTGGCTGCAGATTTTGAGCTGGTGGGAGTACAGCTTGATCTGTTCCAGGTAAGCCAGTAAATCCTGTTTGCACGATTGGTCTGGGCACTGAAAAGAACAATTCACAAAGTATTTCAGCAATAGCTGAGTCAAAATTGTGTCTCAGGAATCATGTCAATACTTCACTGAGGAGTATGCAAATTGTACATTAATGTAGCCCTGCCTTTGGCTGCAGCTGTCTCAGGCTGCACAGTTCATTCCTCTCGTGAAGGTTTTTAATGTAATAGTTGGAAGATCCTAAAATTCTCCATATTCATTCTTTAACACTGCCACACTTGCCTTAGCAATATTTTATACCTTATGGAATAATTACTTTTCCTTCTCACAGAGCTTAGGATTTCTATGGAAGAAAATACATACATTGAAAAGCAATGTGGGCCATATAAACATACATTTTGTGGGCAAATGTAAATATACATGCAGAGACATGTTAACATTTCTATGTTATGCTTTATCCTGTAATATGATTTATGAGGCTTTTTGTGTTCCATCCAGACTGTATTCAACTCAATCCACAGCTGGAAAAGGTAAGTGTGAGAAATAATCAATGCATAATAAATACAGTCACTTTGACAGGAAACTTTGCAAATGCACATTCCCACCAACTGCACTGTCAGCAATCAGTCAATGATCTGTGCTTTTATAAACATGGCTTTAATTAAACTTTTGGTCTTATGGAATTGTGGTCAGTGGATTTAAACCCAATACCTGCCAGAAGTCAGAAAAAGCACCAATTTTACTTAATTAATAAAGTATTTTATCTATTGGCTTTGCTGAAGAAACATCAGCATGTTTAAAAGGGTGGTGTGACAATTCCATCTTCACAGCTATGCAATGGTTTGGTTAAGCAAACAAGGTCATGCTTTAGACTTAGGAAAAGGTAAGATTAAATAAGGGGGGTCAGAGTGAACAATTTAATATTAATTAATATGACTTAAATATCAATCCTTACCGTGTGCTCTGCTACATCTGTTACTAAAATGTTTTCTGTGCTTTAGCACAGTTGGGAACAAAGCCAGAACACTTTCCTGACATCTTCTCTTTCCATGTGTGACATTTTCCAAGTGTTAGCCCCTATACTAAAATATGTCTTTGTTTCTTCCTTACTTAGCACTGCTTTCAGAACTGCCCAAATCAATATTTAAATACTGTTAGGAAACACTCATTGTGTGGTTTATTTTCATTAATAAAAATGTATACTTCCAGCCAAATACAACTGTAACACCTTTAAGCATCACAACTAATTATATCAACATGAGGTGTATTCCTGGAATGAGATTCTTCCTCCTCCATTTTTTCCTTTCCTTAATTACACTGTGATTTTATCCCCCCAGCCAGAAAAACTCAAGATAAAGGTATACAGGGTGGTAAGATGCCAGTATAATGTCTCATGCACTTCAAACAGTGACAGTGTTAATTAGGGAAATTCAGAGACAAGAATAATTATTATATAGTACTCTTTTCTATAATGATATTGTCAGGCTTGTCACATTTACTACCTCCCTTACATAGCACTAGAGAAGAAATGTGTACTATTTTAGGAATGCTAAAGAGGATATGCATCAAAAGCTGGGAAACAACCACTCAAAAACAAGACCTTGAGGTTGAAACAGTTCTATGAGAACACTGGTTCAGTGCCAGGAGCAGCCAAAACAACAAGTGCTTGGCATGACATAGCAAAAGTCCTTTGAAATGCAATTATGCAACTGTACAACTCTGTGCCACATCCCTGAGCAGATCTGGTGCATCTTTCCCCTCCACTGCCCACACCGAGGCATGTAAGGACAGCAAAGGTTTTAAATACAGGTATTCTTTGCATTACAAACCCAAGGGGCCAGTAAAAGTAACTACCCTTGGTTCAAAACAGAGGAAATGGTTCTCAACACTGGGTGGGTGAGTGGCAGAAATCTTTGTTACAGAATGGTTATAATATTAAAAGCCTGCATGGGTTGAAGAAGTTACTGGACAAACTAATGAAAAACTATCCAGGACTATTTTGTGTGCCTGGTTTCATACTTTGGTTAAGTATATTCTGGAATGGCTGCTGGAGGCTGGGAGACCATACTGTGGGAGTATCATGAAAGGCTTTATCCCACCAAGTTCTGTAAGCATTCACTACTAACTGCTGTCATTTCTGTGTCACTCACCCAGGACACTTCCCCAGGTGACAGGATGAAGATGGGGACCAACACAACACCAAGGACAGGCACTTACAGGGGTAAAGATAACACTCTGCACTACTTTGAGCCAGATAAAATACTACAAAACACTAAAGCCCCATGCCTTAGAGCATATCCAGATCAGCCACCAACAGATGTCAGAATAAATGTACTGTGTAGGACAGTCCATAAGGAATCTTGTACCTATTGCTCAGAAGCATCTGGTACAAGCAACACTTGCTCACCAGCGAAACCAAAAACTGGGCTGCAACAGAAGGACAACTAATAAAGTCTGAGGTTAATCAACCCACAGGCAATTGATGATTACCAGTTTAATGCCTCATGTTCTCAGCTAGAGATCCCAGCAAATTATGAGAGGTCCTTCCCCACACACATTGCAGGCAGGGGGTGTTAATTAGGGCAGGATCAGAATTGACCCTCATCCAAAAGATGCAGTGGCATTTTACCTAACAGAAAGAAGTGATTTGATAAATTAAAATTATGCAGTCATTAAGATCAGATTGAAACCAACATTCACAATCCCAGTGAAAAAGCCACTGGCACAGCAGTGGCACAAGAGTCTAGACAAGCAATTCTGCTGGGAATTCTCTCTGGATACAATAGTGTTCTTGCTTTACTTTCATTTCATCCCTTTGCTAGCAAAGTCAGTAGCATTTCTCTAGAATCCAAATGTGTCTTCAAGGTGATTAATATTGGGTATAACCACCCACAGACCCTCTACTGTAAATGTGTGCTGTGCCTGCTGGATGCTCCACCATATGGGGTTCCCCTCACTGAAGGGATGTGAGAATATTGTCACTGTGCTCTCACTGCATTAATCAGGTCTGGCAAACAGCATTTTCAATGACCCCTCCCAATTTGAGTGCCAGTCTCACTGGGATCCTAATGGATGCAAAACAACTGGAACACTGAGGAGAGTCTTAATAAAGACCTTATTCTTCAGCACATCCCATCAGACCAGGATGTACTCACTGCCTTAATTATCTTATGGCTTCCAGGCCACAGATTTGACAATGAATTCATAACAATCTTATTTTAAACTAAGTTTATTATCAGTGTACTTGTGATCCCTTTGCCTGCGTTGATGGTGATGCTGTACTGTGATTATTTTCACAGTTGGTAACTCTGAGCCATCTTAAAAGTGCTGTGAGCACTGACTGAAATATAACTGAATTCTGCTCATTCTACCACATTGTGTCCCTTTCCTTCAAACACGGGAACAGGGAGTAAAAAAATCTGAAAAGAAAGAACAATTGCATCAGAGAGGTTTTGTTGTGGCTGATGAGTTATAAAAGACTGCAAATACAGTTTCACAAAAACTGTATGAATGATGTAATTACACAGTTCTCAATTTTGGTTCTCTGAAATGCCAAGGCATATGAATCAAAATTATTCATTTGAAAGTGTTTTATGAACAGGAAAAGGCCAAAGAGATACAACAGTGATTCTTCATTACGCAGTGGTTGCTTCTGTTGGGTCCCTGCTCAGGTCTGAGTGAGATGGAAAAGAAGAGGTTTTGCTCTTCTTCCTTGTGTGTAGCTTTGAATTCTGAATATGCTGTCACATATTACTGTGGTAACTCCAAAGGCAGAGCAATAGCTGAGTGATGGCAAACTGAACTCCAGAGGGATGTGGCCTAATTAAAAGACAGTGTCACAAGTGGTAACAAACACTTAGAGGGAAGCCTAAGCTTGATAGCAAGTGGTGGGACAGTCAAGAAAAGTACGTACAGGAATAGTATTTTGAAGGATCAGGTAATTGATGAAGCAAATAATACAAATCCATTTTCCATGCAGTAGAGATTCTACATAATTTAAATGTTACCAAAAGGCTACATGTGAAATATTCCTCTAAAAAGTCTGAATGCTGCTGAGGAAGGCATTAGCAAAAACCTTACTGACATTCATGGTCTAGTCTGGGCACCAAATTCTTGAAGGGTTCCTCCAGTTTGGCCCAAATTCAGAGAACAGCTATTAGATAGCCCAGAGGGGTGTAAAGTTTATTTTATTTTAAAACCCAAGATAGCAGAGCACAGGAAATTTGGCAAAATAACAGCTCAGAAAAGGAATTACTGTCTTTGAAAACACCTTTGAGATTAAAAGACACCAAGTGAGAAAAGAGCTTTCTGGGTTAAAGGATGACTTGGCACAGGCAAAAACAGGTTATAGAAGTTAAGAGATTTCCAGCCATCTGAGGCATGAGAGGATCATTTTAAGAATGGTTGAAATAGGAGGAATAAAGGGAAGATTGTCATTTTTACTAAGTCTGACACATATCAAGCCATGATTGTAGTTGTGTTCCTCACAGCTGGAAGGGCTGCTTTGATTCCTATTTTGATTTGGGTCTTTTAATTGTATGTGCTCATTTGCTTTTAGTCCTTATAACTGAAATTGCATCTAAAATACAAACACCACCTGTAAGTAATGAGTGTCCTTCAGATGCACATGAGAGGCCACAGGAATCAATACCAGGGCTCAGGTGGCTCATGGGCATCAGCTGTGTGCAAACTCTGAGCAAGAACAAATGGAAATAGTTCAGTAAAACAGTTACAATAATTTGAATTATCTCACATTTCCCAGCAGCTGTGAGGGCACACACAAATTATTGGCACTAATGGTTCATGAACACTTTTTCCTCACACTGAGATTTGTTCATGTTTCTAGTCTGGAGTCACTGTAATAACACAGATGATATATTTCTTTCCTAAAATTTGCCTTTATCTGCAAGAAATATTTCAACAAGAGTGGATTTTCTGTTCTAAAACCAGCAAGGATTTATGACCCTTACTCATCTTTGGCTTCAATATCACATCATTTTCTGCAATGTATCAGTGACAGTTTTGAATTTTAATTTGTAATTGATAAAATCTTTGTAAGAGCTATTGTCCAATGCTCCTGAAAAGAGAGATGTGCTGGAAGAATATCTGTCAAGATCAGAAATGGGGACTCAAGACATTTCACATAGTTTTTCCACAAATCTGATCACAATTGTACAGATGCAAAATAGAAATTCTTCATCTTCTTATCTGGAATTCAGGGAGACACATGATAGCAACTGACAGACTGTTGTTGCTCCATAGATACTAGGAGAGCACATCCTGTATATGGGAATAAAAAGTGAAGGTAAAAGAGAGTTTGTGATGGTGTGGAAACAGTGACCATACCACAAAATCTCAGACTGTTCTGAGTTGGAAGGGACCTACAAGGATCATTGAGTCCAACTCTTAAGTCAATGGCCCACACAGGAGATTGAACCCACGACCTTGGGGGCTACCCTGGGCCTGAAAGGCAGGCCCAAAGGAACAGAAGTGCTTGAAATGTGCTCCTTGCACACTGCCCTTTCCCTGCACTGGGAGTGTCTGGCCCCAAAACAACCATCCCACTCAGTGGGGAGGCTGCAGTTTTGGTTCCTGAGGCACCACTGCAGCTCCCAGCCAGCTGCTCTGTTACCCTGCTCCTGGGTGTCCTGCTGGGGGGTTAAAAACCCAGTGGAAATAGAGTGCACCTTACAGCTCTAACACTTGGGGTTTGATGATGATACATAATTCTTCTCAATGCTAAAAGAATCACCTCAAGCCTGCAGGTCTGCAGAGGCTGAAACAGCCACTGGTGGGGGAGCAGATGGAAGGAGGGTAGCCCAAGTACAGCAAAGTCATGGATTCTGTAACTCTACAGAGATTAGGGGGGCAAATAAAACAGTTGGAAGACAGACAGGTCACTGGCCTTAGTGTGGTGATGAGGCCAAGCACTTGCCATGACCAGCAGCCCACTCAGCAGAGCTCTGTGCAGGGCAACAATCCTGTGTTCCCACTGCTCAGCTGACTCACCTGAGTAAATCCAGTTGCTCCTGGGTAATACACCCAAGTCAGTCACTAATGGACTGGATCACACATCTAAAAGGCTGCATTCCCAGCTGTGCTGGTTTTGGCTGGGATAAAGTTAATTTTCTTCTCAGTAGCAGGTACAGTGCTGTGTGTTGCATTAAGTATGAGAATAATGATGGTAACACACTGGTGAAGTTGTTGCTCAGTAGTGCTCACCCAAAGTCAAGTACTCTGGAGTGTCTCATGCTCTGCCACTGAGCAGAGGCACAAGAAGCTGGGGGCATGGCCAGGACAGGGATATTCCACCCCACACCACGCCCAGTGCAAACACTGTGGGACTGACCTGGGAGGGATCAGTGGCCGCTCAGGGACCGGCTGGCCATGGGTCAGCACCTAGGGAGCCCTTGTGTGTGCATCACTTTTTTCTCTTGGGTTTGATTCCTCCTCTCCCTCTCTTTCATCGTTGTTGTTATTGTTCTTCTTACTATTACATTTCATTATGCTTAAATTATTTAACTTTTTACCTCAGCCCATGAGATTCACTATTTTTTCCAGGTGACTGAGCAGCTGTATGGTTCTTAGTTGCCAGCTGGGGTTAAACTGGACAATAGCTTTATATATATATATATATGTATGTATGTATATATATGTATGTATATGTGTATATATATGTATATATATGTGTATATATATTTGTGTGTGTATGTGTGTGTATATATATACATACACACACAGAGAGATATACATATACACACACATATATATAAAATATATGTGTATATATATAATGTATATATATAATGTATCTATATATATAATGTGTTTATATAGTGTATGTATATATGTGTATGTGTGTATATTAACAGTTGTTCCAATATATAAATATATACACATATGTGCATGCATACACATTTATATATACATACACATATATATGTCTAAAATGCTGCATTCACAGCTTAAGGGAGCTCACAACTATTCACACATATGTACAAATGCATATCTAGATAAATATATCCCCATACACATCTGTGAATGTGCACATATTAAGTTTGTAAGTGTATATAAACAGACCCATGGATGTGAATGAAGAAGAGAATCCCCACATACATTAAGACAGGCTCTATATATCCACTGCTTCAGAAATGCAGAACAGAAGGAGAATCAGGCAGCAGACTAAAGATGTCAGAAGTAGCTCAGTGAGTGGCCTCCTCAGGTGCCAGCGGGGCTGGGGATGGATGGGCTGGGAGAGAGTGTAAGGCACTGCTGCCTGAGTTACTCACCTGGCCCACAATGAGCAGATGTCAGGAGCAGCTCAGTGAGTGGCCTCCCCAGGTGCCAGAGGGCCTGTGGGTGGATGGCCTGGGACAGTTTAAGGCACTGCTGCCTGAGTTACCCACCTGGTCTGCAATGAGCCGCGCCAGGACATCCATCCTCGAGCCTGACTCCGAGATCAGCTTTGCTGCATTGATGACATCACACGTGTGCTTCAGTGGGCCTCTGCCCCTGCAAAGGGAACAAAGAAACTGCTCTAGTATTCCAAAACTGAGAATAAATCATACCCGTGCAAATCAGGCACAGAACTCAATTCAATAAGGCAGCTAATCCACGTAAGCGGCACTAATTAAATTCCCCCTAGTCCCAGCTGGTTTGTTTTCACGTCCCACAAATGTGTATTGTTTGGCATCAGCTGATGCAGAAGTACCACAAGGATGTCACAGTTTTTTCGAACTGGAAGACAACCCATGCCAAATGCTGATCTTAAAGGGATTTCGTGTTTAGTTTGCTTTCCCCAGAGTTATAGGAAGTTACTCTCCTTCCCACAATTTCCTAGTTAATATGTTCAAAGGAAGTTCAGCACTGCAATGTATTCTCAGAGCCATTATGGATACCTGTTTTAGTTTGTTGTTTTTTTTTTTTTAATTTAATTGGTGCAGCCAAGCACAAACAGAGATATATGAACAGGGCTGCAAATCAATGCCACACATGCCACTCAAAATATAGATATGCCACATCTGAAAATACCTTCCGAACAATTTCATAATTTCTTCAGAATTTTCAGTCTAGGAAACCAGTTCTTGTGAACAGTTTGCCAAGCAGTGAATACCTTTAGTTTCATTATGTAAACATTTACTTCCTGAATGCCCCATATCAATTTACAAGTTCCACACTGGACAAAGGAAGCAGACAACTTGAAAAAAATTAATGTAGTTCTTTGTTCAAATGTGAATACCCTTTTCCTTCAAGTCAGTATGGTTTGATGTATAAAGAAGACTGACCATTCCAGTAAAAAACTCATTTAGCCTAAAAATACTATCATATATAACTATACAAACGCTTCATTCAATAAAAATACAGTGATGACAACATAACCTGGCAGATAATATTTAATCTCTTCTTTTCTTGATTAATCCTGTTGCTTAGCAAAGAACTATTTGTTAATCCCTGGGGAAGAGCAGACTAATTACAGTTCCTTATTCTCAACTTTTGAAGCCCACATTTGGAGCCACTTAGAATCAGGTATTTACACATTGTTATTTTCTACAGAAAGGCATCTTCTTGTTATGAAAAATCTATTTTGCAGAATGATTGGCTTATAATAGGATAATAGGGTATGCGGGGAATGAATTTGCAAATGCAATCCCCCTGTGTCCAGGATGAAATGCTTCAAACTTCACCCATACCCTTCATTTTCCTCTCCTGGTATTTTCCCTTCAAACCCTCAGGTGCACAACCAAAGTCTCACAGCTGCACCTTGGCCCTCCCCACCACTTCAGGCCACTAATTAGCTCTCCATTGCTATTTGCACTGTGGCAGGTTGCAAAGGCCAGAGTCTACCAGCTGTCCACAGCAAGCCCTTTAGGTGATCCACAAGGTATCTACAGTCCAGAACCCTCCTGGAAAGGTGCAGCCCAGTCCCCAGGCAAACAGCAAAGGTGAACACAACCCAGAATTAAAGCAGTGGACAGGAGAGGTGAAACAGTGCAAGCTGTTTCTGTTATGGAAATTCTTGTGAGCATCAGCCAGCAGCGTTTTTGACACCTGAAGATACACTGGTCGAGTACTTTGAAGGTGAAGTTCTCCAATTAAACTAGCAATTTCCTTGTACCTGTGCAAGTCCCTCAGAGATCTAACGAGAATGAAGCAGTTCTACCCAAGAAAGGTTATGTGAAACAAATGAACAGCAAGTATTTCCTTTCACCACAAATACAGCCACCATGAGAGCCATTAGAGCAGCCTTGGCACTGAGTGTTCTGGAGACTTCTGCTCCACTTGCCACCTAATTGTACCAATGGTTCAAGTTCTCTGCTAGAGTCTCTAGGAAATGTGGGGCAGGATGGTTCTGAGCTATGAGCCACAGCTCAGCCTGGAAATAAAGCTTTAGTGTTAGGAATGCCCAGCCTTATATTCCACAGTGCTGAAACCCCAGCACTTCAAGGCCCTCATGCAAGGGTGGCTCCTTTGCCACACAACCAAGAACTATCTGTGCTCCTTCTTTCACTTTCAAATCCAGAGCCTTTGACATAAAGCAGAGATTTAACTGCCTCAATGAGCCATTAGTGTCAATGTAGGATGTTTGGCAGCTCTAAGGACTTTGCAAAGAACCCTTGGGAGAGTACACCAAATCTGCTGAATCCCCAGGCAAAGGGAAGGAACAGAAAGAAAAAACAAAAGTAATAATGGAATGATACTTCAGTGGGAGCAATTGTAAACATTAAATTTGGACATAACTAACGAACTACAGCTTAGAGAGAGAGAGAGAAAGACAGCATCGATATAGTAGATATTTGGAAAGCCAGTGGAGTTGCTATAGTGGGTCAGTCTGAACAGGAGTTTGTGAGGCAGTTGCTGTTATGGAAGCAGCAGATGCCACACCAAGGTAGACAAACAGATATCCTCAACAAAGCTTCCCTCCTGCTTTCTCCATTTGGGTAAGACTGCAGCTGCACTGCTGGTGGGGGGTTCCATGAAGGAAGTTTTGACATGTGGGAAACTGCAAAAAGGATGATTAGACATGCCAAAAGCATAAGGAGAGATGGAAGGGTTCAGTGGGGCACAGGAGGAAGCAGGAGCAAGAGAAGCTGCAGGACACACATGGTAACAGTCTCCAAAGGGGCTTCAGGACCACAGTGGATTGGGGAGGTGGGATGATGCTCCCACTCTGGAAAAGCAGGGTCAGATGAGGTGCTGAGCTCAGGGGGAATCAGAGCAGAGCAGCCTGGAGGCTTTGGCATCACTACCAATGCACAGGACCAGACACCTGCTGAGAGTGATGGGGTGGTATCAGTCCCCTTCTGAGGTCTATTCCAGCCCAGTGATTTTTATTACCTTAAATTTAACAAAGAAGTTTCACATTTTTTGGTGAATGATTACCACTTTCAGTGTGTGTTGCCTTCTAATGTTAGCGGTGCAGATGTGCACTTTTGAATTTCCAGTTTTCCTGATTTACCACCAGATCAGCACACTCAGAATGCCACTTACTCAGATTTACTCCCTGGATCCAGATGTTAGAGACACAAAAAGTCCATTAAATCATCGAGGCTGTTTTCCCCAGCCCTTACACAGCTTCCTGCCAGTTTTACATCCACTTGCTTTTTTTCTGGCAAGTTTGAAGTATGAAAAAGCACTTTGCTTGGAAGACTGTTTCCCTGAGCTATCCATCTCACTCTCTGGAACATTTTCCCAGATATTTCACTTAGTTCTCTCTCCAGATCTTCATAACAGCATCCCTTCCCTTCTACAGCTGCAGTCCCTGAGCCTCCTGCAACACAAGCTGAGCATCCCAAACCGTGGCAGATAGTGCAGACCTGCTTGGCTCATGCACCTACAGCTGATAAGGAACTAGACAGATAAAAAAGTATCATCTGCTGGACAGCACCACAAAGTTGCTTCTTCATAGAGTTTTCCACCTTTCTCTCTAAGTAAATCCTAATTTCTCTGCTATGGCAACCATGTAATTTACTGTTTTATTATTTTTTGAGTCGGCCTTATCTTACTGTTTTTTCCCCTGCTTCCTGTCTCTGTAATGTTTAAAGCCAAACTTCATCTGACACATTCAGTTACTGAAATTCTTTCCCAGTGATTTCACTCGTTCATAGCATAGAGGAGACTCTAAATTCCTGATCTGCATTCATTGCATGGAAGATCTAAAATATCTATTTTCCTCATACCTGACTATTTCCAAGCTAAGCTGATAACACAGGCAAGGCAGTGAAAACAAAGAGGAGACACAAAGTACTATATTTACAAGCAATTATGTCCCCAAGATACTGATGGATTGTTCCTACAGCTCAACTCACTTTTTCTATCCAACAAGAAAACTGGGAATAGGCCATAAATGAGAGATAGGTATGTCCAGCTAGGCCTAACTAGAAGGAAAATAGTTGGATTGTGAACAAAGAAAGCAGTATTCCACAAAGGTGTAGGAGAAAAAAACCCAACAAACTTCAAAGAAATGTTTCTTGAAAGGGACAATCATAAGAGGAAAAAATGTTGGACTATATTAATTATTACTACACCAAGGGTTCTGGATAACTGTGAGAGAGAGACTGAAGGTGCTCAATCTCATCATTCTTACTCTAAGCACCAACAAACCATGTGCCTGCAGAGCAGCTCCACCCCTGGCTGCCTCAGCAGAACTGCAGTGGGCAGCAGTCCTCAGTCTGGGGCATCATTTTCTGCTTTCCTTCACACTGGAATTTCACTCTGAAAAGCAACAATGCTCTCTTAATTCTTACACTAAAAGAAGCTTGTGTTCTTATTTCAAAGCCAAAAAGCTTTTCCCATCACATTTTCCCAGAAAAAGCCTCCTGTCTCTGAGCAAAGCTGAGTGGCTTCTCTCTACTGTTCACCTCAGCAAATGTTTTGTATTTCCTCTGCACCAGAAGCAGCAATAGAGAGCTCTGCTGTCCAAAGAGAAACTCCTGCCTAAAAACACACCCAACACCACAAACCATCACACATGAGGAGTGAGTTAAAGCACTGTGAGATGTGAACTTAAAGTTTTGTGACCGCTGTCAGCTCCAGCCCACAGCCGAGTGGCCGCTGTCACAGGGAAGTCTTGGGCTCCACACACTGACCTCCCCATCCTCACTCCTCGTTTCTAGCTCAGCAAATCCTGGCAGCTCTCTCTGGAACTGCAGGTTTTTCAGGGGCACTGCAGAGCAGGAACTAAATACTAACTAAGCAACACATCTCTCTCTCTTGCTGTTCCAGCCAGAGCTGAGCTATGGATCAGGTCTGGTGATCCCAGCCAAAGCCAGGCCAGTGTCCATGGGAGCAGCCCCAGCCTGTACCACCCTTAGGGCTGAGCCTTGGTCTGGATGAGGCTGAGTGTTTCCAAGGGCAGCTCCTTGTTGAGATGACTGAAGCACTTCCTGACATTGTGGAGAAGGTCAGAGCTCTCATCCAGGGGACTGTCATGTACTTTAGGTACATGTTTCTCCTGGGAAAAGTGCTTTAATTTACTGCTGTTTGGTTTTATAAGGAACATCCATTACCTTATTCACAGAGATAGAAAGATACTCCCAAACAGTTATTGCATTTATATACACTATTGTATTTAGTTAATTCAGCTGTCACTGCATTCCAGGGTTCTGCTTGTGCCTCTTGCAGTTCTTGCCCAAACACACCAGGTGTTTCCGCTTTCTTCTGCCTTCCCACTGCAAAATAACTGCAATACTGGCACGGTCAGAAATCTGGATTCCAGTCACACATCCTGATCTCTATTCCATGAGCTGCTTCTGGAGTTTGTTTTTTCTTTTATTAACCTACTGATTGTGTGCAGTGCTGGGAGCAGGGATAAGGCAACAGGATTCACACCTCACTCATTACAAATGCTCTATTAACTTACTGAGTGAAACATTCTGTTCTGTGAATTGCTCTGCCTGCCCCTCCCAGCTCCATGTGCACAGTTTGAGAAGAAATCTGTGAAGTTCTTGGTGTTAAAGGATGAAAAATTATGCTTTTCAGAATCATGTCTAGAAACAAACCCCTCTTTTATTACAGCTGGCTGCACATCTGTATCAGTTACAGACAGCCAGACAGGAGGCTCCTCAGGAACACACTGAGGGCAAAGGGAATTGCAGATTGTACAGGTGGGACCCACAGCTGACCTTTGCATTTCGTTAGAGTGGCAGATACAAGTGCAAGAAAGATTTTAGTTTCACTCATTTTCTATCCCTGTCTGAGTTTACAGGTTTGGAAATCAGGAGAAATGAATTCTTAATGCCAGCAAAACTAACTGGCTAAGGCAGCATTTACAGATGCAATGGCTGAGGCAGGTCTAGTCCTTAACAAAATAAATACAATGCAAATAAAAATGCAGCCACATCAGAAAAGGACAGTGTGAAAAAACATTAAAAGGCATGAGATAAATGGCCCTAAACTCTCTGCAATAAATAGTATTTTGCAGGTAGAAGTACCTTTTTTGAGTAAAGGCATTTAAGACTTACAAAAATACCTGAATTATATGGACCCAGAATGGGACAATAAAGTTCCAGGCAATGTGAACACAGCACATATATCTTGCTATCTGTTCTGTAATTCTGAAAATGAAGTTTCTCTTCTCTCTCCTTTTTGCCCTCCTGCACTGGCAGGAGGTCTGTGAAGACAAGTAAGGGGGTGGAGGTTCCAAGCACAGGCTTTTTTACAGCTGGAGTGGGGTAAATACAAAACAAATCTACTTTGCAAATGAATATTACACAAGCTGACCTGAGAGGAATGGGGTTTATTGGGCTGGTGCCTCTCACCGTGCAGAAGGTGCCCCAGCCGCTGCTGTCCTGCCAGACCCCTTGGCAGCACTGCTGGCACAGCAACCAGACCTGTTTTGTCCATCAGCTCCAAATGGTGTCTGCTGAGGGCCAATAAATCCTACCAATTCATAGCCAAACAAGTTGGAAGCATCCAGACTGTAACAAAGAAAAAGGTAAGAGCCTATGCAATTTTTCAAGCATAAATACTGCCAGACCAATGGAAAATAAGCTTTTATGGCTTCTGGAAAGCTTAGAAGCTGTAAATACCATGTATCTTCAGAGGAGGTTCTGAAACTGTCTTCTGTTGCATTTTCATTAACTGCCTAAAGCATATGTGGAATATAGATAAAATAATTGCAAAGGAGGTGCAAAACTTGGAAGGGCACACTCCAAGACAGACTGGTTATCAGAGGGTTGCTGTCACAGTGTAGGGAAAACCAGAAGGAATCTGGTTTCTCTGGGATCTGTCCTGGTGTCTGAGCTGCTCAGTTCTTTATTTATGACTTGAATGAAGAGAAAACAGAGAATGCTTAACGAAGTTAAACTGGATACTGATGGGGAAGAAGAAGGAAATGGGCTAAGAGGCCAGATTTGGAATTAGGAATTACCTTGAGAAAAACAGTTACAATTAAAAAGGACACTAATAATACTGAATAGAAACAGCTCAGAAGTCCAGAGTTAAACTGGCAGGAGGCAAACTATACTTGCATACTCCCCCCTTCTCTCAGACCATTACAGAATGATAATGCAACTGTGGCTTAAGAAACACTGAAAATGAAGGCCAGTGCAGTAATGCAGCTAAATCCTTTACACCAGTGTGGCAGTTAAATGGGAATTGAAAATTACTGTTATTTGCAGCTATTTTTTTTAAATCAATACAACTTCATATCAGTCCTATGATTCCCTCTTTCTCTGCTCTGCTATCTGGATACTTTATTGTTCATCTCGTGTTGGCAGTTTTTTTATCCAGGTCACCCTTCTCTCCCCAGATCACCCCTGCTTTCACCAGCTCTACAACATAAAGCCAAGCTATTAACCAGAAGGCTTTGCCCTGGGAAGAACATAGTAATTTATTTCCTTTAGTCACTCTTAATTCCTGTATTGTGCCACCCAAGACCAAAACACAGCTATCAAAAACTTTCTCAGCACTGAATATGACACAAAAGGAGATTTGTCAAAGGCCTTCAGTGTCTGCCCATTTCCATTCTGATAGTGATGTCCAAAATGCCCTGAATTTCACCAAAACTATGATCACTTGTGGTCTCTGAGGAAAATCTGAGTCTTCTGCTAATTTCACAAAACACCATGAAGACTCTGTATTTCAGTGTCATGCCCACTGATAATCCATAAACACAGAAGGGACCTTTCTTAATGATCTGTGTTCTCTTCCTCTCTGCTTTGATAAATGAAGTAGCAATACAGCTATTTGAACATGGAAAGGACAAAACACACTTATTTCTAAGCTCACATATTCTATATTGTCAGCTGGATAGACTTTGGTAGAGAAATCCAGGCACTGAAAACTTGGCTGCAGGGTCAAAGGTGAGCAGGAGAGGCAAAGAATTGTACCTAGAAAGGCTGTTTCTGGTCTCCAGTTTTAAAAAGCATATGGCTTAACAGCAAGGAATTCTTGCTTCAGAATGCAGTTCTATATGGCAGAGTATACACATATATATATATGTACACCATCCCTGCAGCAGAGGAGCTCTGCCATCCTGATCATGACACTTATGGAACTGAGAAATCCTGGTAGAATTCACAGGGAAAAATGCTGTTATTACTTGAGTACTTATGATAATAATGGTACCTGTCTATGATGCTTCATAATTTGGAACTACAGCTTAAAATAATATGGAGAACATGAAGCAGAAGTGAAGAGGGAGCTTCCAGGAAGGTGTGTCAGGAGAGGAGCTGTGCCTGCAGTCTGGGAGGTGGAAGGGCAGCCAAAACTCTGACTACAAGTTGGTCAGTCTGAAGTATGACAAAACTAATCACAGCAACAACACAGTGTGGAAAGCGAAGCACCAAAGGGCTGTGTTTGTTCGGTCTGACTGATGCATCAATCAAACATACACTATATATATTAGTGTTCACATACACTAGTTATAGAGATGAAAATCCCAGAACTGTGAGATCTTCCCATACTTACACTTGTGCACACAGACACCCTTGCCCTTCACTAATAAATCCCAAAGTCCAAATCTTCCCTAAGGTGTTCAGAGCTCTCTTGCAACTCTGATGAAATGTGTTAATGAAAATGCCCAATTCCTACCCAGTTAAGATCAGCTGCAGGAGGTATATACATTAAACAAAAAAACCACAAAATATCATATAATTAGGTAATTTTTTTACCTGTGTATAAAAATATAAAATTATAAAATTGCCATTGCGATCTGAAGATGAAAAGCACTTCATGATCTGAAGATGAAAAGTGCTTCACAAAGCTCATTGCTGTTACTAAATTATTTTATCAGTAGATTTTACATTAGACTCATTAAATAAAAAATAATAATAATAATAAAAAGAATGTCAAAAGCCTGTAGTGATAAAAATAGTGGAAGGATGGGAAGTTGTCCTCCTGCAGCAGGTCTGAGCTGGGTTTCAACTGGACCCTTTGATGATTCATCTCATCAAAGACTACAAGAGAATTCCAAACATCCAAGGATGCCCATGTGCACACATCTAAGCATGGGATGTCTGAGATTTTTACCTCTGTAAGTGCATGTAAACATAGAAATACTTCTGAGTTTGGTAGTAGTTTATTAAAAACAGAGATTAAATTCTAATAACAGTGGTGGTTTGTACCATATAGCACAGCTGAAGGAATTTGATTATACCTTTCCATGCAGATGCACCCATGAAACTCAAGTTTAGTTTAGCTCCAGAGGAAACAATTTACAGATGTAGAGACTGGTTCCCCCAGATTGCTATTTCATGAGCTCTTTTTCCTGTGCCACCAGGACTTTCTCCTCATATGTTCCTCTGCTCTGTTTCTCACAGCCACACACAAACATTGTTAGTGTAATGGGAGGGAATATCACAGCATCCAAAGTGAGCAAGTTCTGTATCCAAACCAGGCATCAACTGTATGTACCTCAGCCCTTTTTACTCTCATTATCTCTCAGATGTTTTCCATCTCTTTCTGCTTCCAAATGCAGCTTTTCAAAGGACACTTTCATTATTCTGTCACTAAGGTCAGCAGGCCTTACCAGTCATGGCTTTCATTTGGATGCCTGTCATTTTTAATTACTATGTTACACACCTACAGTTACGTTTTGGTGACTGCAGGAGGTCTCTGCTATTTGCCTCATCAATCTCCCTTATTCTACTTTTTCTGTCATGAACAGAAATTACCCAGAGATTTTAACATCTCTAAAACCACCCAACAGCCTCACAGACTGTGTTTCAGGGATTTTTAAATGTTTTAAATCTTGCTGTGAGCAGAAACTATTTGGTAATGAATAAATAACATTAGAATTGTACACACACTGTACACTGGCCTGTAAATGCACAGCTCCCCTGTGCAGGGCAGTGGGCAGGGCAAAAGGAGGAGCCTTGGCCTTGCTGGCAGAGGTGTTTGGCCATGTGCAGCATGTTCCAAGCTCTGAGCTGCACCTTCTCACAGCCCAGGGGAGAGATACACCCAGACTGAAGTCAGCACTAGTGAGGCCACACCTTGAGTGTTGTGTTCAGTTCTGGGCCCCTCAGGTCAGGAAAGATCTTGAGGGGCTGGAGCGGGG
>JAWWLZ010000174.1:685739-696506 GCA_035041345.1 Poliocrania exsul
AAGTGAGCTTGGCCGTGGCACTGAGTGCCATGATCTGGTAAAGGGAGTGGAGTTGGAGCAAGGGTTGGACTTGATGATCTGGGAGGTCTTTTCCAGCCCAATCCATTCTATGATTCTATGATTATCTCAAGGACTCCCACTGCAGAGAGGCCCATCTGCTCCACACTCCTGTGCACTATGTGTTGAATTTTCAACAGGAGTTACAGGATTGTCTAGAAAAAGCAAATCTTAACAGCCTGGAAGCAGAAGAAAGCCATGGGAGGGTTACTAATGACACCAAGTATGAATGTGAGCAGTCCAGAGCAAACAGAGCAATGCCACTTAAGCAAGTCAATATTGTCTTCTAAAAATCCTCTTGCTATGCTCTGACCTTTAAAAAATGGAACACTCCCTTTGTTTTTCAAGGTACACTTTTTTCAGTTCTGCAATGAGAGAAAGCAAATAGAGTCTTTTGAAAATCACTATTAACACCTTTTCTTTGAAAGAATCCAGCCACAGGTATACCCAGACTACCTCCTTACCCTCTCAGAACATGCCTTGCAGCAAGGCCTGTTACAGCAAGTTGAACTCAGTGAATCCCAAAAGGCAGAGGTTATGGCTTTATGACCACTATGCTATCATTTTTTTAGGGTATTTATTCCTCATTTAATTGTGTTATTAAGCAAAAAAAAATTACATTAATGGCAGACCTTTGCAGAACAAAGCAGGAACAGGGTGCACGGTAGGATCTGACCCACGTGTTTCAGCATTGCTAAAATGAATGGCAGATATGAGTGAGCAGAAAGCACTTCCCCCTCCAGCCTCAGGTAGGTAGGAACAGTTCTGGGTGTAGAAAACAAACCAATACAAAGTATATCAATGCAATTTAGAAGCACAAAGGACTTGAAGCAGAGCACTGGGTACTCTGGCAGATGCATCACTAAACACTTAAAATCAGAAAGGCCAAGCTAAAGGTTGAAGGTGCCAACTGCCCTCTGGACAAGGAGTTGCAGAGAAGCTTTTAATGACACCCTCATAAACCCCCAGGGAAATACATGCTACACTTCACTTAGTCCTGGAAAAAAGGGATGGCAGCAAAAGAAGATGTAGACACTGTGAAGAACTGACCTCTAATGGATCTTTGGATTTTTGAACATGAAAGCAAACAAAGCAGACAACAAACTGATTATCCAAAAATAGCCATTGAAAACACCAAACCTGGAGATTAGAGAGCTCTTTTTCATGAGCTATAGCAAGACAAAAAGACTGTCATGAACTTGAGTCACAGAATGAGCCCTCTGGTTCAGTAATGCAGAGTAATAGTGGCAGCTGTTTGATATCCCCAAATAGCTGTAATTAGGCATTTCTATGTGCTCTGTGACCAATCTGTCATTCTTGAGCTTGCACTTTTGATCTGGTTTTCCCCCTAACCCAACTGACTGCAATCCCACTAATCAGCTGACTGTAGAAATTGCAAAGGAAGGTGGATTAATGATTTCAGTTTGATCTCAGCTATGTCACAGCTCGTATCATTAACCACCACATACATTTTGTGGCAAGACAATTACAGCCCCCCCTTTGGAGTGACTGCCTGTACATGAAGACTGCCTTGCAAGTCCAGAGAGTGTGTCTACATTTAGAAGGACACAAGACTCATAAGATACATGTTCCCTGCAGAGGGGATGTCACAGCCTACCTGGAGACAGAGGAGCAAGCCAGCCCCTGGCTTGTTCACACATGCAGGTGTGAACACTGCTCAGAGGGCTTTTAACACATTTAAACTAAGAGCTGTATCAACAACACAGTTCTAATTCTGAACCCCTCATCTCAAATTTTCTCATTCCCCTTGACTATCTCTTCAATCACAGTAATTAAAAAATCCTCATCCACACCTCAAAAACCACAAAATGGGCCAAAAAGTGTGCTGTTTGAATTATTTTGGGGGAGTGGAGGGGGTTATTTCCAGAGCTCAAGGCTGCACACTGGTCATGTCTTCAAGCTTTTAATGTCTAACCATGAAAGCCCAAACCATTTCCCCTTTCAGTCAAGGTTACTGAGGTGTCACTGGGGACCCCTCTGCAAGTACAGAGGGGAGACAGGGCAGCTGGAAGAACAAAAAGCACCTTCCTTCCCGTGTGAACCAAGCCCTGAGAGGCTCATCCATCCACAGGACTTCAGAAGCAGTTATTTTAGGGGAAAGGAAAAAGGAACTCGTATTCCCAGATGCAGCAGCAAACTGGGAGAACTGGCAGAGCTGATTAATGGCAGTAATATCACAGGCTGGAAAGGAGGCCATGCTGTGGTCACATCTGTCTCGTGGCATTTCAAGCTCCATGCACTGAGCCTCTGCAAACCTCTTTTTCACCCTCCCTCTATCATTTTTCCATTTTTTTAAAGCTGATTTACAGCTCAATAGTTTTACCTCTTTCATGCCACTACTTCCCATTGTTACATTCTTCACTGAAGGGGTTTGTCCCTCCACTGAAGTGCTGATTCCAAAGGGAGTCTTTCTGAATGCCTTTCCAATGTGTAACATCACCTTGTGAATGGCCATCCAGGCTATTTTCAGAGCTTCCACGTGCCATCCTACTCCTGGGGTTACACTGTGCTATTAATAATCATATTTTTCAACACTCATGCCCACCAGCTCTCATTAATGGCTTTTAAACACTGCTTGAAAGAACAAGACCCCCCAGTGGTACAACTATAATTGTAACTACCCAATGTGTCACGACAAAGGACTCAGTCTTCTGAAAAATCTCTGGAAAAATACAAATTAATACCAAAATCTGATTAAAAAGCTCACCTGGGCTACCAGGAAGTTGCTAACATTTTTGGTCAGAAAGATGTGTCTGGCTAATGGTGTTTAACATTACTGCAAAATTGTCTGTCAGAGGGCCCATCTAGTGTTTCACAAAGAAAAAAAATCACAATGATAAAAGATTTTGCAAATGTGATAAATGGATTTTCAGTTGAATGATGTTTTGGATGCAGAAAATGGGAATGGAGGAGTTTTTTGGAGTTAGGGAGTCAGTTTTCTGGTACTTAAACTACTACATCTTATAACTGCATTGATCAAGTTTTCATCTTCAGAAAACTGGCAATTTTTGCCTGCTTGGGACATGCAACATGTACAAAGGGAGCCAGGAAGCTGCACCCTCCTCATGCCATGCATTATAAACTCAACAGCCATTGGGATTAAGGGGCTGTTCAACCTAAAGAGGAATCACATCAGGAGCACCAGAACCAAAATGCTGCAACACACCTGTCATGACAGGCTCTAAGTTGGTAGTGGAAGACAAAAAAAATCCCTTTCAAAATTAGTTCATTGAATTAGCAGAGTCATATTTTAGAATTTATCAGAAAACTGTCCTCACACCTTTTTTTTTTAAGGAAATCTGCACTTTCAGTGTTGCAAGCTGAAATAAATGGCATGATCTAGAATGTAATTAAAGCATTTTGTAATTAAAAAAAAGAACAAAGTACTCATCAAAAATTTACATTTTATATTATATATGCACCTAGCACATCTGTTATGCCTTTGGGACAGATGTTTATTAATATGGATATCTGATCATACTGCTAATGGCTCAGTAATCCATCTTCTAAATACCACACAACTTTCTGACTATATGTTGGATCAATTATCCAAATATTTCCAAAAAACTCCTCCTTTACTGTTATGGTGTCTGAAAAGCACCATTAACTTGCAGTTTCATTTCAACAACGATGCTACAATATACTGTGTTTATAATATGTGTGGGGTATGAAAGACTTTAAAGAAACTTCCTTTAATATGGTAAGTAGCATGAAAATCAGCTACAATTAATACAGATGTGTTTTGATAAGAGAGAACCCTTGAAAGAGAATGCTCTCTGGTAAGGTTGGTGACCACAAAACAGGTGACCCAGGTGGAAAGGGCTCCTTTCAGTTCTCTTCAGGAATGCAGAGATCCTAAATTCTGCCTCCCCAGGCACCAACACGCCCTAAAAATTGTCATGCATTGCAGGCTGCAGGTGCTTTTTCTACTCTGTTTGGTTCTGCTGTCCAGAGGAAAGGAGAACATTTCCCCACATCGAAACATTGTTATAATTCTGTTTACCCCATATTCCAATGGCCTAATAGGCACAACCAGAAGAAGCAATTCCAGCCCCAAGCCAAAGTCTTCATCTCTGTAACTATTTACTCAGCTCCTATTGAAAAAGCACCACCTGGCTTGAAAATGCAATGCAAAGAGGAAACTAATTTCAGATTTTCAGAATATAAAAGGACAGTTTTAGACTGAAATGCATTTTCTTTGTACTTGATCAATTTGACACATTCCATGCTCATGCTTTGGGGGAGGGAAAAAATAAGTAAGCAAATTCTCCTTTCCACTGTTGACTCACAGAGTTATCAACAGCCCTACAGCACTGAAGGAGAAGGGCTGTGATGTCCCATCCTCCCAAATCTCCCACATTTCTCATGGTGGGCTCTCCTCATTGCTCTACCTATGTAAACATAGTGTCATGTAGAGTGTGAGAATGAAATCTTTTTGTCAGCCTCAAGCATTCAAAGATCATGAGTCAGGCTCAAAAATACCACAGAACTGAAATAAATACCATGAGACTTGAAAGAATACATCTGCAGTTCTTTGTGTTTCCTTTTTCCCCCCAAGCTTTCAGGGGTCACATTTTCAGGATTTGCTCAGCATCCATGAAACTTAATTAAAAATGCTGGAGGTGGCAAAGTTTCTCCTACAATAACATATCTCAAGTGCCAAGACACAAAGCAATATTCATGCAAAGATTTTTAATAACGCTCTGAATTATCAACACTGACATATTACATGAGTCTAAGGAAAGAGCAGTTAAAACATGGAAGGTCTTCATTTCTGCCTGCTCATCAAACATCAGTAAGAAAGTTCTCTTGCAGCCACACAGCAGTGAGAAGAGAACTTGGGCACTGGCTAGAATCCATCACTGAAGGATGCCAAGAAGGCAGGAAACTTTTCTTAGGGGGCACAGAGTTCCTGCAGAAAATTGCATTCCACTCAAGTGACACAGTGACACAATTCCATCGGGTGAGTTACTTGTCATCAGCAAGTGTCACTGTCACTTTGCTGTGTCAACATGAAAGCATTGGAAAATATGTTTAGCACAGGCTCTACAGTGAATGAACTCGATAATTGTATCATGGTGGGTGAAATCTCCTAGGACTGAAAAGGGAAAGTATCCTCTGAGAATGTTTCAGTTGGATACAACATGCTCCAAATATAATGTGATAGTCCTGAATGAAAACCCCACTTTGGCTACAGCACATTTTGTATTACACTACATTTTATTCTAAGGCCTAAAACTATAGCTGCAGTTTGCTTCCTGATCCAACAGTACTTAAAATTGGAGAGAACTTCTGGGACAAGCTACTGCCTTGGCAGGGAATGCAGCACAGACAGCTGCTTGTTCACTGAAATCCTGACAAAATCTTGAGGGTTTCAGCTCTGAGGCTTGTGCCCATGAGAAGGTCTCTTTCTGTACTAATAGCCTGCTGCACTGATAGGAAAAGGGGCTTTTATCACAGCTCAGCAACCATTAAACAGCCATGTTTACTTATGTATCCGTGTCTTTTACAAATCAAGGGGCTGTACAGCTTTATTGGCTGGGAAGGCAACTCTTGGAAATTTTGTACAAGGACTAGTAAAATTCATTCAGTCAAAAACGCTGCCCAGCCCAGCTCTGCAAAGGAAACACAAGATGAAGGCTCCACACTGCAGCAAAGACGTAAAGAATGGCTTAGTGGGGGCTTCCCTCTACCATCTCTGCACAATCATTCTTCCTTCACCCTCCCTCTCTTTGGGTTTCCTACTGCCAGAAGCCAAGGGCAGATGTCAGCTGACTGGTTCTCCCTTGGGAATGTGAGAGAAAAGGAGGTGATGTGCATTCCTAAAGCCAACTGTCTGTCCTTCAAACACCAGCCAGACAGCCCCTGAGCTCCACCAGAGCTTGATGGTTGGGGCACCTCAGGGCCTGCCACCCTGCAGGCAAGAACTGCTCTTGGGAAGAATTTGATGGACTGCTCTGAAAGTGCCCTTGGAGGAAAAAACCCAAACAAATCCCACAATCAGTTAAAAAATACATGAGAAATTAAAGACTCATTCCCTCTTATTAATCCAGACTGAACTACAAGTGCCAAAGCAAAATTATTGCTTGTGTAGAGAAAAGCTGCAAAAAAACCCAGGTGAAAACCAGACCATTCCTGGCTCAGGTGAACTGCAGGGATCAGTCTGGGAAGGACCTGCACATTTATGGCCACTGAGCACTTGGAAATGCAAACACCACATTTCAGGCATAAAAGCAAAATGAAAGGCAATACTGACTGAACACTTGCCATACCCCTTCCAACAGCAGTAACTCCTTTGGCAGCACCTTCTTCCTGCCACATCCCATGTTTCCCACCCCATGCCAGACCCTTGGTGTAGCAGCATCGAGCTCTCACAGTTGCCCAGAACAGATGTCCAGCATCTGGTGCCTGCAGCTCAGGCTTTCCTGCACAAGCACTGAGAACTCTTCAAGGAAATCACTTTTAGAATACTCATGTTATCATCATCTGCTGCCTCTGACTGCCCCACTTGAAAAGCAGAGACCACACAGCAATAATGAAGACATTCCAGAGACAGGAATGGCACCATGTATATTCCACAGCACAGGAACCATGAAGTGCTAAATTAGCTGGGACCTATGATCTGTTTATAACTATTTAGCAAAGACAAAAAAAATAAAAAAGGAAGTTATTTAGGAGCAGAGCATTGCCATATGTCTAGCAATTACCACAGGCCCATGCATACAGAGGAAGCTTCTAAGCCATTACTCACTGAAGAATATGCTGCTCTGCAGAGATGATTCAGCCAACAGGAAAAAGATGTTGAAACCAATGAACAAAATTTAAAATAAGCCACTGCTTAATGCTAAAAATAAATCAAAGTTGTTAGTGTAAATGGCTAAGATTGTCTTAATTTTAGACCTAGCTTACAGAGTTACCTTCCAGGAAAACTAAAACAGACACCTCAGGACAGCAACAGAACTAGTGATAAGTCATCCAAGTGGAAGTGAGAAGCTGACCTGAATAGTGAAAAGCAGAAACTGCATTGCTCTGCTTCCTCCTCCTCTGCCACTGCCCTGCTCAGCAGCACTGACCCCAGGACAGCACTCACTCCTGGGGGAACAACTGTGCTCACAACACCCCTCCCTTCCTCCTTTACAGCTCTGCTGGGATTTGTGTTTATTTGCCTTCTCAGTATGTTGAGGACCTATGGCCTTTCCATCAGTCTGAAGATGACTTCAATGACAGTGTCAGCTACTTATTTTAGGGCAGTAATAGAGGTGCCTGTGGAGGGATGATGTCAATTGTCTGTGAAACAGGTGTGACTACAGCAGGTGTCTTTAAACAATAGCTTTTCAATAAGTTTGCCATGAAATGAAGCAACCCTCCTGAACTCTGAACTCCTTCCATTAGCTCACACCCACCCAGGGTATGCTGGACAGCATCACCTCTTCCCTACCATACCAGAGTCATTTTAAGGAGAAACACAGAGTCTGAATCCCCAGCAGGACCAAAACAGCAGCTGCCAAAGGTACTGAACAAAAAAATGTGTGTTAAAAAATGCTGTAACGTGTTGGAAGAAAAAAGTGTGAAAGCCATTGGCAGGCTGAGTGAACCGTGAAAGGTCCTGGTTTAATTAAAAAAGGTTGGAACAGGCTCCAGTCGTAATTTCAGCAGAAAACAGCAGTTCAGCACTGTTTCTATTGTTCCCTGTGCTCCCAAGGTGAGCATTTGTGAACACTTTTTTCTCAGAAGTATGCATACTCCAAAAAGAAAACTAAACTAAAAGGTTACTAAATAAAATTAATTACATAGAAAATACAGTAAGGTTGCTTGCAACCCTGCAGCTTCTGAGAACAGTTACAGTTTATTACATGGCAGCTCCATCCTAGCTTGACTCTTGGCCATAAAGAAACCAAAGGTTCAACCAAAATTAGTTGCTTTGGATTGATCGCTTAGAGAGAAGAAAGTCAGACATCTGGTAGGGTGAAGAGGGTGATGAGGAATAATAAGGAGAAGTGATTTTAGGAAGATGAAAGGCTCATGTCTCTGAAGTAACCATGGCTTCACCCCCATGGAGAAGGGTGACTACAGCAAGTGCTGCAGTGCTGTCAAACAACTGATCTGTAACCCAGTTTAGGGAAGAGGGGAAAATAGTAGTAAAATAATCATACAGGTATGACAGAAGTAATTATTTCAGTAAGGAAAAATATGACTATACTTCTTCCCAGCCTGTAATGTTCTACTGGTGTACCAAATGTGCAAAGGCAGACACACCAATCCGAGAGGCTCTGGCTGGTTTGGCTGTGGCTGGTACCACAAACACCTGGGCATAGGGTGTGAGGTGCCTTCACCTCTTCTACACCTTAAGTGATATGAGAGACATCCAGAGCCCAAAGGGCCAAAAGCTGATTTTTCTCCAGTGCTTATGATTTACTGTACATGTGAATGTAAAAGAAGATAATTTGTATTACGAAATCTCTTTGCTTTGGAAAATATGTCTCACAGCCTCAACATTTTTTCATGTTTTACACTCTGATAGAGAAGCCTTGATATACGAAGGTGATAGTGTTGCTCCTGAGGGAAGAGAGGAGAAGAGGGCAGGGAAGTCCCTGCCTATAAGCCTTCCTCAATCCCTTCTCCAGACTGCCCCTTGTCTCCTCCCCAGGATCAGAGTGGCAGTCCAGGAAACAACACCACTTTATTAGATTCATCTCCTCCTGGTAGTCACGAGCAACCCTCTGAAGAGCATCAGCACATTCTGGTGGCAGCACTGCAGAGCCCATACAGCACCAAAAGCACTCTCTCCTGCTTTATAAAACAACATCCCACTGAGCTGTTTCCCTTCTATTTTCCTATCTGCCTTCTTTCTTAACTCGTCGTTACTCCTCATTTTTCCATTGGGTACTGTCACTATCAAGTCTACAAACTCTGCCTGGACAATTATGCTCCAGACTTCTATTTCATGAACGCCAGCCAGGTCAGTGGTGCAGTAACTGCCATAAATCCATTTTTTTTTTCACTCTTGGACCATTAACTGTCACAAGAAATATGGGTGTATATCATACTCTGAAGGCGACAGATCTCTTGTAGAAGTAAGCAAAACTTTCAGTTGAATCAGCATTAAATTCACAGGAAAAAAAAGTAACTAATATTTTATGTCAAATTTCTGGTCATAATTAATTCAGTGCTGTGCCTACCCTTCAAGTGAAGCAGCTGATAACTGCAAAAGTTTCCAGTCTTATTTCCTGGAAACCCTCCAAAGGTTTAAGCTTCTAACTTCTGCTAATTAATTCAGGAGGAACCTGAACATATGGTGTTATAGCCAAAAATATATAGCATGTACAAAATATAGCAAATAAATTCAATAAAAACAGGCCCATATTTTAAAGGGGGGGAAAAGCTGGGAGAGGTGCTTTGCCTTTTTAATGACTGCTTCTTTATTTCCTAGGAGACATTGCTGGGTGCTCTTACCCAACAATAGCTTGAGCAAAATAAACATAAAAGCAAGTCTTGCATCAAGGCACTGAAGTTCCAAAGGCAGACTCAGTGACGTGCCAGGTGGAGAAGGCTACGAAGGCTGTGACTTCCCTGAACTCTGTCATGAGAACAGATTGTAACACGTCACTGTGTGACCTCATACCCAGTTTGGGCATCATCTTGGCTTCCCCTTGTGGGTGGAGCTGAGCCATCAACAGGGACAGCTGTTGTCCCTCTGTTCCAGGTGCCCCAACAGAGCCCTGCCCACTGGCCCAAGACCCCCACTTAAGATCTGGCCTGCACCCACCCCACTCCCTGCACTGACTCACATGTACACTCATCTCCAGCCTCACCCTCAGGATGGAGTTGTACCTACTTTGCCAGCAGCATCTTGTCTCCTGGATGGACTGCTCAAGGACATACAGGACTCTGGCTTTGGCCCTTTCTCCTTTCTACCCCTCACTGGACCACAGAGCTGCTTTGCTGTTTGCCCTGTCTGGGATGCCAATGGCTATCAGCACCCTGTGCTCTTTGTGCCAGCGCTGTTACTGAGCAGTGCCAGGGCTGCCTGCACTGGGAGCACCCTGGACACTGGCCTGCCTCCCTCAGGGGGCAGCTGCCATTGCTGGGCTGCAGGGTGGGCTGTGGGAGGGCTGCAGACACAATGGCTTTGGGGAGAGAAGGAAGGATCTCCACTGTTCCTGATAATTTTTAGCCTAATAGTCTTGAAGTTGAAAAGTAAGCTTAAACCCCTTCTGGCACAAGAAAACAAATGTCCTGCTATCTTGAGTGAATCCCTAAGGTACCAAAAAACCAACTCAACCCTGTTCTGTACAGTTCTGCTATTGCTGCTCCCTGACAATGGCCCATATCCTCACAGCCCCGGGATCTCACTCCTGCTCCCCAAGGACAAGGAGGAAGATACCCATGGATGGAACTGACACAGCCCCATCGGAGTGTGGCTGAGCCTGTGGAACCCCACAGCTGACAGGGGAACCCCACAGCACCTCTGGGGTGCCCAGGCCCCTTGCTGAGGAGCTGGCACCCCTCTGCCCATCCCTGTTGAACAATGAGAGCACAACCTGAACTGCTGCAAGGCACAGCTGGCTCCACGCTGGGCCCAGTGCTGCTCTTCCAACCCTTGGTCCAACTTCAGTCCCTTTACCAGATCATGGCACTCAGTGCCACGGCCAAGCTCACTTGAAAAACCTCCAGGGATGGGGAATCCAC
>JAWWLZ010000174.1:714787-728750 GCA_035041345.1 Poliocrania exsul
CATTATTATTTCATATCTCACTGTCTGTTCCTCCTCGTCACCTAAAATGCCATTTAATTCTGGGATTCTGTTTAATTTATGACAAAAGCAATCAATTCTCTGTACAATCAAGGTCTTCAGATTGACTTACTCCTTCCCATTTACCAAAATATTATTAAAAGGAAGGGGTTTCTTGAAGAAGTACAAAAATTTTACCATAAACAAGTAAAAAAGGCACAATGAACATGACTTTATAAAGGACAATAAATAAAACATTAAAAGTAAGTTTACTTATATTAACAAAACACTGTGCTATGAAGCACACAATGCTTCCAGAATTATGAACTATTCCAAACATAATATTGGTTCTGCCAATGCAATAGGACACTCGAGAACTTTTTCTTAATTATCAAGTAAATTCACATTTTTAAGAACCAAAACTATATAGAACTAAATTCCACATAACTGGTGAGACATCTACTGCTGAATGATCTACTATCAGCTTGACATTTAGAGTTCCAGTTAGAAAATCCTGGCATTCTCAGGACCCCAAAAGTCTGATGTGCCAAGAGAAACATGACAAGAGCAGGACCATCAGACAACTTTACCAAAAGACAGGCAGGAACAAACCTGCTCATCACTTTCACCCCATTTTCAATCAAGTCAAATATAACTTTTTCAATCTAGAATTGCTGTATGTTCTCACCTTCATATTTTTACTGTCAAGGTGTATACAAAGAAGATCTATTGAGAGGGACATTGTAGGGTTGTGTTATTTTATTTCTTGTCCATAGCTTGGTAATTATATTAAACTGAACGAATCCACCTGCATTCATTTGTACCAGTTGGGAAAGAACCTTTGCAGTCAGAGGGTGGTACAGAAACTACTGAACTCAACATCAGCCTTGAGACCAGGTTCAAACAGAACTCCATTACTCCAAGAGCACACAAATCAAGTTCACTCACTGAAGAAAATAATAGTTTCTGTAAGGTAACACTGTAAGAAATAAAGAACTCCAAGTTGGTGCACAAGTTGGCAGAAATAAAACACTGGTGGTAAAAAATACACCTAAACTTCCTCAAGAAAACAAGCAATGCATTTTTGGGGTGAAGATGAGCATAATGTTATACTGATAAAGTGGGAAAAGGAAAATCTTATTTTCAAGCAAAGACTAACAGTGTGATGAAGTCTCAGTTTCAGTCCTGGAATTAAACACATGAAGAATTCCAAAGTACCCAAAGGTTACAAAAGTTGTTTGAAAAATCTACAGTGTGGAAGCAAAATGAAATTTTGTTGTGGGTGGCTATCCCTGCAATAAATAAAATATCACAAGCCCACTCCAGCAGAAACACATACAGACAGTCTTATTAGAGGGCCAATAACAGGGAGGTTATTAAAGCAGAATAACTTCAGCTTCTCAGGATCACACTGAGCAGGGCCCTCAGGCAGGTAATGGCCTTGATTCAGTTTATAGCAACAAAAAAAAAAGTCACTTTCTTTTTAAAGATACACTATACTTGGGTTATTATTAAAAAAAAACTTAGAACATATTGCCATTCTTAGGATTTTATAAAATTAGTTACAGTTTTTTCCCCCCAGCAATCACAAAGCTGCACTCAGGACAGCAGATCAGCTTCTCTTCCTGGGTGAACATATAACCTGGGAATCTCTGACAATCCCATATTTCCAGCACAGGGTTTCGTTCCTCTGTAGAACAAAATGTTGGGACAGGGCAGAATAGGTATTAATTTTAGACAGTCACATTATTTGTAAGTGTATTTTAGGGGATTTCTGTAAGAGCTTTACACCATTGGCCGTGGCACTGAGTGCCATGATCTGGTAAAGGGACTGGAGTTGGACCAAAGGTTGGACTTGATGATCTCAGAGGTCTTTTCCAACCCAATCCATTCTATGATTCGATTCTATTCTATGATTACGGCCCCACAGCAAACTCCAAATATTTACAAAGAGATGATTTTACAGGCATTGAGAGAATTTTGTAGAATTCCATTAATACCATTTTCCTGTGAAGTTGAGCTATGTAAATCTTACCAGTCTCATATGGAAACCTCAGCAAGTGAAGAGGTCAGCAAAATGCCTCTGGTATGAGACACCTCTACATGACAGGCTCAGGAAAGCCATCATCCTGTTCATCTGATGGGGCACTTTAAAAACTGCAAATAGCAGGCCAGAGGGCTCTCTGCAGCTGCACTGGCACAGGACTCCCTCTGCAGTTCCTCCCTCCTGTGCAGAGCGAGGCTCAGGGGCTCAGTGCCCACCTGAACCTCTCCCAGGATACCTGTTGTCAGAAAACTTTTTGGTCTTTTTTTAACAATGCATATGCTCTTTTCAGGGTAATAAAGTTCATTTGTGGTTGGGATGAGAAGTTCCTTGCAGAAAGCTCATTTTCTTAACCTTCAGAGTGCACCCCCATGGAGTTCTTGCAGAAACTCCATTCCCTTCAAAGTCCAGATCTGCCAGGTTTGGAATTACTACAACTACAGAATTCAGGAAAAAAACCCCAAACCTGTCCAGTTGTTCAAGACTAAGGGCAAAGTTTCAAGAAGAAAGAAGCTGCTGATTTATCAAACCTTGAATCACAAACCATAAACTATAGTAGTTTTTAGACACAAAGCATCAAAAACTGAAAAAAACCAACCACCATAACAATGACAATGTTTTCTCTCCTTGGAAGCTCGTTTATGTAATTCACTGCAGTTTTTTTTATTTTTTTCATGTTGCTCTCATGATTCACTATTTATTAAATACCTGAGACACACATGTAACAGCTTCTATGAATAGTCCATGTGCAAACATATGGATATCCAGTAGGAATGTTTGATGATTGCAAGTTTGAACTGGCACGAACTACAAGGGCTTGCAGCACAAAATAGGGCTACCATCAATAATCAGAACTTTTGCCCAGGGAGAACAGCAGAGCTTGAAGATTGGAGTTAAAATCATATAAGGAACTTGAAAGTATTGTTGAAGGTTGAGTATTTAGGGCTCTGACATAAACTGTAGGTAACCTTCCTAACAGGAGTCTCCACAAGGCAAGTGACAGAAGAGGGAGAGAGTTGGGTATTGTGGTCAGTGACAGCAGGAACACAAGATATAAACAGCAAATTCACTATTAAGACATACAAAGTATGGAATTTGCAATAAATGTAAGGAAGAACACTGAGGTCAAATGAAATCCTGCACAAGACCCCAGCCAGCAACAACCTACAAACTCATAGTGGTAAAGAGAGTTTAGAAATAAACAGAAAAAATGAGAAGGTGGTTTCCAGCAGCCATAGGAGCAGAACTGTTGAGTAGTCTCCCCTAAGGGTGCTGCAGGAGGGGGGAAATTCTGTGTAAGCTGTAGCCTGAGCAGCCTCCAAACAAGGGAATGGAAAGACTGAGATCAGCTCAGTTGGTTAAAACTTGGCTGTAATAATGCCAAGGTCATGGGTTCAATCCCCTGTGTGGGCCATTGACTGAAGAGTTGGACTCGCTGATCCTTGTGGGTCCCTTCCAGCTCAGAATAGTCTGGGATTCTGTGTGAATCACAAATGTAATGACAACCAAAGCTGGGTGCAGGAGCAGAGGTAGGACAGAACAGGGTATTGCCTCATCCCCCTGGCAGAGGGGCTGAGAGATTCTGGTCCTTTGTCAGAGGCATTTTAGGCTGCAATCACATCACTCCTGCTGACAAGGCTCACAGGCTGCTTGGATTCCTTTCCACATTTCAGTGACTGTAACAACTCTGCGCTCTCAGTGGGTTTGGCACTGGAGGCTCATGCTGAGGCCTCACATCGTCTTCAGAGCAAAGTCTGATACTGATGAATTTTACCCCTTCCTGGTACTGCACTCCAGGCTGCAACAGCAAGTCATTACAATTGCACCTGGGTGGTTTCAGGATATGAATTACCTTCTCAGCTCTGAAATGAAAAACACTCTCTGATGACAGACCTTTTAATTTGCTTTTCTACTAGGATTCTGAGAGAATAATTAAGACATCTGAAGTCTGGCCTGAGTCTTTAGAACTCTGCCAGTTTTTCCACGCTGGTTGCAAATGGGCTTTTTGACTTATTTGCTCTTTAATCCAAGCTTTGTAGAACAATGTGTTTGACTGGATTTCACAGCATTTTCTCCACCACAAAGGTTTTTATGCAAACCCTCCTCAATAGTGATTATCCAAGCAACTTTACCTAGACCCTTCATTTTCAGAGTTTGCATACACATGAAACCATCAATCCTGCAAAGAAAGATCTCAGCTGATGGAACATAATGCAGAGCCAAGTCTAAAATCTCCAGATACACAATGTAACTGTGGACAAAGAGGCATTGTGAGGTGAAAGGAAGCTATCCACTCTCATCTAAGGTTCAATTAAATGCTGACCTTTAAACTGTCATTATAAGCTCTTATGCTTTATCTTATCTTGGTTTCTGCAGCCCCATCAGTCATTCTTTCTCACAAATCAATACTAAAATGCAGAGCAGACTAACACCTTCACAGCAGCTACCTTGATGAGTGATGTCTTTATTCTGCTGCTGCAAAAATGCAGTTATTTGTGCCACGGAAATACCACAGCAGCAACAGAAATGCCTGTGTGCACTCCAGGAGGATCAGAGTTGTCTATTAAGTCCTTCACTGAGCACACAGTGGATTTAAAGAGATTATCTGTTCTACTGTGGACATTTGTCTAATGCCCATATTTTGAAAATTCCATCATGTCAAGCCACACGTCATTCAGTGTAACAAACCATGGTCTGTGTGTCACGAATGCACCAGTATTGTGCTCTGCAATCCCTTAGCTACTGACTGATATTTCTGTGAATTAGTCACAATATCCACCATTATCACACACTTTATTCTGCCAGATGACAGGCTGCCAGAGCAACAGTTCTGATGCACTAGAAAGAGAACAAGAAATTGCAAGCATTATTTATTTTTGATGACTAATTTACTAAGAACCTCAGATGACTGTTGCTATCTAGTCATTAAAAGTACTTTTCAGGTTTTCACTTAAAGCAATTATTTTGAGTGTTGAGAACAATAAACCCCACATTACAAAGGGCAAACTAAAATCCTATGTTCTTAATCTGTCAATATTGTGACATCTCAATGCTCTGGCAAATACCATGCCCTCTATTAAAAATGATCATATGTCTATTCTTGAAATCCATTCTTGGCACTTCCCTTAAAAAGGCACTTTTTCATACCACATTATATGTGGCATTATTAATGTAAAGCTAACAAATGATTAATTAAACCAGACATCAGAACTCTGACAGCAGAATTGTCACCAAGCACTGGCAAGGAACTCCTCATCAAGTAATACAGTAAAATCATTCCCCTGCCATAGCCTGTACACATTACAAATACTTCATTTGCAAAGGTGGGGACAAATATTTCTTCTTACTAACAGAGAAAATTTTGCAAAACAATTTTTTATGTTTAACCTGTAATTCCAGGTAAGATTAGTGAGAACATAAACTCTGGTGAAGACCAAAGAACTTAATCAATTATAAAGTTAAATGATGCCCTTTGACACTGAATGATTAAAGTATTTTTGATAATAATTAATTATGTTATACAGTAAAAGTGGAGGTTTTAAAACTAATAAATGCTGTGAAGTCATACTGTGGGGCAGAAGTTGCCCTGTTATTACTGGATGCCAGGAGGTTTTGCTTGCCCACTTAACAGTAAGTCAACTTATAAAATTCTGCTCCAGGAGATTAAGACAAACCAATTTAAGATTGATCACCACTAGAAACAGCTGGAGAGATGAACAGTCTGATTCCATGGGACAGTCCCTGGGCATACATCAGGATAATGACCTTCTCAATAAATTGCCAGGAGACAGGAAGGGTCTGAGCTGAGCAGTGTAACTGCAAAATTCAAAGTGAAATCTTTTGAGTACTGCCTTCTGAAAATCCTTTTAAATAAAAGCTGTGAAGTTGGCACAGCTGAGTAAAGTGTCACAGAGAGTTTTGGCACCTATTTTCCATGCTAAGCTACACTTTTTGTGTTGGAAACGTGCCTTTCAGCCCTGTTTCCATTCCTTGCTCCTGCCTGTCCCTGATGGTACTTGGTGGGTTTGCCACTCTCACATAATGCCTACAGCAATTCAAAGCGAGATTGATTCCTGAAAATCCTGACCTAGTTATGCTGGGCAAAAGCTCTGAACATATATTTAAGTCTAAAAAGTTGGGGAAAACTTGAAAGCTGCCTGAAAATCCCAACCATTAATTGTACTGTAGCCGTAAGGGTCAAAAGATGGGTAAGAGTTACAAATAGGGTAGCAGTTTTTATAAAACCAACAGCCTGACCAGAAAAGAAGCAAAGATTTCAGGGGTACAAATCCTTCATCACGGACCTGAGGATTCACAGAGGAACCCAAAAGCTTCTTTACTTTTCCTAGTTATTTCCTTTCAAGTAAGCACTTATTTGGGTATGACTTTTAAAGAACAATTTCAAATATGAAATAAGAACAACAGAAAATATGATCAAACACAGCTGCTACAATGACACATCTCTGCTGCAACCCAAGTCCCTGCCTTCTCTCCATGAAGCCATGACAACTGATACACAGCTCCATGCACAGTGTATCCTTTGCTTATGCTTATTAGGTAGGAAACTTCACCACAAGGCTTAGAAGCTTTCACTTTAAACTCAGAAAACTAATCATTAACAAGAACAGAACAGCAGTTTTTAATAAAAGTCATTTGTTGCTCTGCTGATCTAAAATGTATTACCTGATTCCTCTGCTGGGTTGACATACATTTGCTCCATCTAGTGGGAAGCTAATTAAGACATTTCATTTGTAATGGAAATACTTCTAAAGTTGTTTGAAAACAGTGAAAAGCAAATTGAGCCAGTGTTCTTTTGCTACTAATCTTCATACAGTAAATTACACATGGCCTACCAGTTTTATAGTTGAGTTTGAAATAAAAGACTTCATTTCCAAACATCACTTCAACTTTAGAAAATGAGAAGAGAATAGAACTTTTCTCTGTCTCATCTGTGTGTGTTAAAAGCAGTCTAAAACATCATTACTGTAGGCCTGGGTAATTCCAAAGGCAACCAGGGATGCTTTGAACTTTGACTCTGCAAAAATTCCTAACAGCTCCCATTTTTAATGAAGGACAGAAGAACAACTGGCAAGGTACAGGTTGCTCACCCTCCTGTCAGTCCTTGGGAATGCACTGACTCCTCCTGGAACACACTGCCAGGCACATGGAGGACACACTGGTGACTGGGAATAGTTATCATGGATTTCCCAACCATTTTGTGCCACCAAGGTGGGATATTAGACTTTTGGATAGTAAACAACCACATAGATGAAAACTGGAGAAGAGGAGGCTCAGGGGAGACCTTATCGCTCTCTACAACTGTCTGAAAGGATGTTGTAGCCAGGTGGGAGTTGGTCTCTTCTCTCAGGCAACCAGCAGGAGAACAAGAGGGCAGGGGCTTAAGCTCTGCCAGGGGAGGTTTAGGTTCGATATCAGAAAGAAATTCTTTACAGAGAGAGCGATCAGACACTGGAATGGTCTGCCCAGAGGCGTGGTGGATTCACCATCCCTGGAGGTGTTTAAGGTGAGACTGGACAGGGCACTGAGTGCCATGGGCTGGTGATCACAGTGGGGTCAGATCAAGGGTTGGACTTGATGACCTCAGAGGTCTCTTCCAATGCAGCTGATTCTGTGATTCTGTGGGTCAGTGGTCCATGGGCTGTGCCCTGCCTGGTGGCTGGAACAAGAACAGGACCATGGATATCTATCCTAACACCAGTCCTGTACAACATTCCTACCAAGGGTCTACAGGAGCTGATGGACAGCACACTCCACAAGTTTTCACGTGACACCAGATGGGGAACTGTCACTGCACTTAAGGGCAGGGCAGCCACTGAGATGAATTTATACACATTGGAGAAATGGGCTGACAGGAATCTTCTAAAATTCACCACGGAAAAATGCAAATACTGGCACCTAGGAAGGGAGAAGCTACAACCAAAACAAGCTGGGGCTGCCTGACTTGGGAGCAGACCAGCTGCAAAGGACTTGGGGCTCTTGGCACACAGAGCACTGGGCATGGGCCCAAGTGTGCCCTGGCAGCAACACACACAAACAGCATCCTGGGCTGTGAGCACCACAGCAGGGAGAGCAAACTGAGGGACACCACTGCCTGCCTTGGCCTGGCTCTCCTTAGGCAGACCCTGACTGCTGCTGCTCCCAGTTTTGGCCCCCACCCAAGGAATGAGGTCAGCAGAGGACCATCAACACAGCTGGTGGCCGCAACTCTGGTGTTACAAGGAGAGGCTGAGGGAACTGCTCTTGTTCTGCCTTCTGTGGAGGTACAAGCAGGAACAAGAGTGGCTCAGCCTGGGTGTAAGGGAAACCCTGCTCCCAGCATGAAGGAGGCTGCTCAGAGAGGTTGTGTAGTTTCCATCCCGAGAGGCTTGGAAGGCACAGCCAGTTAACACCCTGTTCATGGTAGGCAGGGAAACCCCCAAAGCAGAGGGAATGATTACAGTGAAGATCCACTTGCACCAGGTACTTTTAACTAAAGCCTTTGTTTCCTTCCTTGCTCATCTTTCAGGCTTCTGTGCCTTTTAATTGCAACATTTTGTTTGCATTTTCATCTCACCTAATGGTGAACTTCCCACAATGCTCAGGATAGGGAGGAATGAAGTGTGGTAAGATAAATCTACTTCTGTGAACCAGAGATTTGAAATTACAGTTTAAAACCACCTGATTCAGCCTCTCCCTTCATACAGAAACTCCTTTCCTCTCTAGAAGACTCCATTTTGTTATTGGAGTAAGATGGTATATCCCAAAGCCTCATTCCCAAAGCCAAACCAAAAATGCTGTTTCAAGACAGACTGGCCTAAGATATGCAGATAAGAAACTGTTTTTGGACTTCATCAATATGTTAAATAAAAAAGGTGCAGTGAATACCTCACAGTTTGACTGTTTCAAATAGACATTTCCATGCCAGAAAGGACAAGAAATGAACAAACCCCAGAGAATTTAGAATTCCAGTAGAAATGTAGGTTTATCAGATGAATAAAGTCTGAGCAACGGTAGCCACTTCAGCAAAGATTTTTCTTTAACATGCCAAATCAATCTGTTTCTCTTAAATGAATTATGCTAAATGATCACACTGAAAATGTTCCCTTGGATACATTAATATCTCCCTTAGCAAAAGGTTGCCAGGTAAGTACATTTCTCAGACTGGAGTAGATGAAATTATTACCTACTACCTCCAGATCTGCTCAAGTCTCTTCAGTCTCAACAAACCCTCTCTATTATGTGACCTGGCATAAAACAGATCACCTTTAACAAAGATACACAGAATAAGCCTGTCCATCAAAGTCCAAAGCATTAGTGAAAAATGCACAATGTGATGCACAGCCTGCTTCTCCAAGCACAGGGGCATCATCCTTCCCAGCACTCCCACCTAGGACTTGGTGCTAAGTGTAAATTCCTCCATTTTAGCAGCTCTTCCTCCCAGACATTAAGACAATGGAAATAAAACCACCCTAGTTATGAATCCTACATCCATTACTTTCATTCCTGCTTTTAATTATCGAGAGGCTTCAGACACCCAGAACACTCATCCACCCACATGCAGTCATTGAGTAACCAATAATGTGCAGCTGAATGATCAGTGCCAGTTGAGGTGGAACTAAGGAACCCATCAGGGCCATCATTGTGCAAAGCAGCCCTCGTGTCACAAATCACTAATCTGACTGGGCTTGAAGGGGCTGATAGCCTTCACTCCCAAGCAAAGTGGAATTAAACACACACAACCATCCCTCAAAGAACACTGTTTCAGGTCTTGCTTCTGAACAAATTAGTTATTACAGGATTTTGTAGATGCTAAAGAGAATCATACAACAGCTTTTTAGTTCTGTGTAAAGTATCCCTTATTACATCTAACAGGCCATGGAAAATTCTCGGGTTTATATGTGGAATGAACTCTTTAATCTGGAAAGGTTTCATGAGCAAATTATGTAAAAGGTAGTAAAGAATATTCCCCTCTAAGACATCAAATGAGAAATTAATTCAGATCTGTACTTTCCCTTTGCACATTTCTCCACAATTTGCAGCTTTGACAGCCTCTGCTGCCCAGTGAAATGGAAGGGAAGGTATTCAACACAGCTCTGTAATTTGCTAACAGACTGAGGTAAAAATGGCAGAAAAACTCACACAAGATCCTTAATATCTGTGAAAATCAAACACAATCTTTCATATGAAATCTGGTTTTCCTCATGTCTGAATTGAATCTTCCACAGGTAGCTAGAATTTATTTTCTTTATACCCACCATGACATGTATCTCAGATTTTCTCCATTCCTGTGCAACATTTTATATCAGGTAAAACAGCTCTCCCATCTTTCCCTTCTCTCTCCCCTTTGGTTCACCACTCCCTGTGCTAATTAGGACTAACCAAGTCACTGTTTTTCTCAGAGGTTACATTTTCTAATGCTCTGGTTATTACAGTTGCAATAGATTACTGTGCTCTTGCTTAAACAACCAGGGAATTACAGGTTCTCACTGCTCATTTTGGGACCATAAAACCCCACTTGCTTTATTTTTAACTGAGGTACCTATGAAGGAGAGTAACTGCAACCAACTGTGCCTCAATAAAATCCTGCTTGGTTTCATGGGGTGAAATTGGTCTTTCAGAGATCTCCAGTATTATCTGACTTGAACAGTAGGTGAACAGGCATGAACTAATGAATCTAAACATGAATTAACCCCAACCAGCCTAAATTCAATCAGTAACTGATGCTGATAGCAACATTTTTATCCCATGGCAATGGATTTAGAAAAGAAAAAAAATCAGTCTTTCTTACTAGAACAGAACACAGGGACTTTTTAAATGCAAAATCAGTACTTGTTAGAGAAGTATCAATGATATTTATTTGTTTTGTCATTGGTGCTGCCTACTCATATTTTTAGTGGAAACTGATAAGTTCCATCAGCAATTTTGGTAAAACCTTTTCAGTCAGTTAAGTATTAAAACTAGATCTGGCTTCAAACCTCCTGAAAAGGTTTAGTTTTGCCCATGAGAACAAACTCCCCTGATAAACTAACATGGATTGAGGCACTACAGAACGTAGTTGATGTGATGGCCAAGGTATGTCAGTAGAGGAATGGTCTGCCAGGCACATGAATTCCAACTTATGCACCCCATGGAGAAGTGCCCCACGTGGCAGCAGCCTGTGCAGAACTGCTGTCCATGGGATGGCCTCACCCTGGAGAGGCTCCTGCAGGATTGTCTCCTGGGGCAGGGACCCCACAGAGCAGGGGGAGGTCTCCAGCTCCTCTCCCTGACAGCCACAACCAACAACTGCCTGTGACCCTCATTCCCATTCCCTGCACACTGAGGGGGAGGGGGCAAAACGTGGAAGGAGGGGAGGGGGGAAGGTGGTTTTAAGATTATTTTACTTCTCACTCTCCTGCTCTGATCCTGTCAGTAATAAATTTAATTAATATCCCCACTTTGAGTCTGTTTTGCCCATGATGGGGATCAGTGAGTGACCTCTCCCAGCTCTGAACTCAGGAATCCTTCCCTGTATTTTCTCTGCCCTGCCCAGTTGTAGAGAGGAGGCAGAGAGTGCCCTCAGTGGGTACCCGGCAGCCAGCAGGGTCAACCCAGTACAGTGCATAACCACACCAACTTCACTGAGGTCTGCACTACTGGTGCCCCAAAGCTGGGGTGGGAGCACAGCCCTGCTGAGTGCCCTCCTGTCTCTGTAAGCCAGAGCTGTGGGACAGCAAGGATGCTCCTTGCAGGAACGAACCATGCACTTCAAAGCCTGGTTGTTTGTCCATTTATATTAACCTGCAGCTCACAAAGTGTAAGGCAGCAGAAAAGCAGAAATGTCCTGTGAACTGGGGGAACCAGGGATTGTGCCTCTATGAAATGGCAGAAGCCATACAGAAGAGTCTCTTCATCAGTGCATTATATAAAGAGAAGACACAATGTGTTTTAATGACACGTGCTGTTAAAAGAAAGAAAAACTTGAAACAACCTGAGTAACAGCACATGTGGATTTATCAAGAATAAGCCAAAATAATCAAAACAATCAAACTTACTTCTTTGATGGAATAATGCCCCTTTGTGGGTATAAAAGCAGAAGTATTGGCAGTGAGACTGAGGGGCATTACAGCCATGGCACCACTTCCTTCTGTCTACCTCAAATGACATCCCAGCACACAGAAACCACCAAGTACACAGACTGAGAGACATCAGGGCACATGAACATGGGCCCCTGGCCTTCAACTCTGTACTCAGACATCTGTCTTCTAACCTACATGATATGCCAAGGTAGCTTTCAGTGCCTATGTCATCCCTTCTAACAAAACTTTTTAATTGGATTACTCTGTTATGCAACTTCTGGGCATAGTTCAGAAGTATATTTACAGTTTGTACCTGATTTCAGTATTTATTTAAGACAAAAATCAGAATTTATGCACTAGTTACCCTTTTCCAAAGAGACTGGCACGCTGTGGGAATTCCAGTTCTCGTGCTTTACAAGTGACAATTCTGCCTCAGTATCAGGCAGGAGAAGAAAAACCGCATGTCAACAACACAAGACAAACTGTAAGGTAACAAGAGAGAAAATGGAAAAGGAATGAAAAAAGGAGAGGAAGGAAAAGAAATGAAGAGGACACAAAGAAACACCACGATTGCTCAAAGAATACTGTCCCACACCTTTGTGGTAAGCTATTCATTCAGGTTGCTAAATGGAGGATGGTGTTTTTTGGCAATTAATAAGCTCAATTTTTTTCTTCCCCAGGCAGTAGATGAATCTCAGAGCTCATCAGGATACTCAAGAATAAACAAAAAAGGAGCAGGGATAGCCTAAACCCAAACCATGCCAGGTGAAAGCTGCCTGCCAAACCCTTGAGCTATCTGGCAATAATCCTACAGCCTGTGTAAGACTGAACCACTACAGCTCCAAATATCCAGGCTGCAGGTAATACTTGCTATTGAGTTTTCTGGAATAGAAAATGTCAGGAGAAAAAGAAGCTATTTACTGATGAACTAAGCACAACCTAAAATTTCATCTGAATTTTACTCTACCAGGTGAAATCATGAGATAATTTTATAGGGGAAAAAATGGTCCTGTGAATTATAAAGCCAGCATGTTCTACAAATGCATGGTGCAATTTAACATGCCATTTAATAACCCAAACACAGAAATAAAACCAACAATACAGCAGCAACACTATCAGACAGAATGATCTCTTCATTCAGGAAAAAATAACTCCCTTCATGCAGATCCTTTCTGTGGGCAAAAGGCAACTAAGGCATCACCTGCTTTGTGACCTCTGGGTTTCCTCTAAACAGCAAGAGAAAATCAAGCAGCCGAGGCTGAGATGGTGGAAGCCTTAAGATTTGCATCTTAAGTCTCTATTAATTGAATGGAACAACCTCATGGAAAGAGAAGGCTAAGCCTGGGCAGACACAAATTTAGGTTTCATCTCTGCTGGGGACTGGTTCCACTTCGGCAATAAGCGATTAATCACAAACCCCAACATTGGTAAATTAATTCTCAACTTTCACTGGTGCTACTCTGCTGAAAATCTGGGCCAGTTGTCCTCCTGGCTTTGCTTCCCAAGGGGACAAGCAAATGTTTCTGTGTTGCCCACTGACAGTGACACTGAGCTCCACACTCACCTGGGTGTGATCTCGCATCACTTCAGGCACACACCTGTGTGCTGCGAGAGTCTGCCCCTGTTTGCTGTGTTTGGCATTTCCTCAGTGAAACAGCACACAGTAATTTGTGTCTGTTCTTTATTTGCTGAATAATAATTAACTTCTCATACTTGATTTTTATTCATTTAGAATCTGGCTCTCCCAATGTGTGCTGGCCATGTCCCAACAGAGCAGAGCTGCTGACACTGCCCCAAGGGGAGGAGATTACTGGCACGGGGATACTCCCTGCGTGTGCTGGCCATGTCCCGACAGAGCAGAGCT
>JAWWLZ010000174.1:747945-763001 GCA_035041345.1 Poliocrania exsul
AAAGGGACTGGAGTTGGCCCAAGGGTTGGACTTGATGATCTCGGAAGTCTTTTCCAACCCAATCCATTCTATGATTCACTGCTGGCTCTGCCTGTGCACATCCAGTAATTGTGCTCATGCAAACAGGGCACTCAGGGCACTGGGGCTGCCTCAGTCCCACCCACACCAAACACAACATATCCAGCTGGGAAAGAAAGCAGCAGGTAAGATGTGCAAACATGTTCCAGGTTAGTAACTTATCTCCCATTTTCCAGGCATCTCTTCCCGTTTGCTTCCAAACAAACCAGTCTGGGAATGTGTACAAGGCTGAAAAAGGCTGAAGCACTGGGGATGTGAGATGCCTGACGTGCACAGAATGCAGGAGAAAGGACTAACAAAACCTCACTTCTGCTGCTACAGTTATGGCTAAAATGAAGTAGTACAGGTCACCATTGGGTTGGGTTGCCCAAGTGTTGACAGAGATGATTACAGAAGTGGATGACACAATCTCCATTTTAAGGGCTTTTTGTGAAGAATACATTGTTCTTCACTGTTCAGCAGAGACAGCAACTTCAGGGCTCAGTCCTGTGTAAACAGAAAGGCAGGAGTTTTCTGATACCTACCAAGGAAAATCTCCATAATGGAAAAACACAGTTAACTGGTTTAGTAGGATAGGAATCTCAAAGAAATTTTTAAAAAAACTTGCATGTGTCTTAATGGAAATACTGTATGAATGGAACACATGGTAGAAAGTTCCCCATTTCCAACCTATTCTAAGAGATACCACAAACAACACTTTGATGGAATAGCAAACCCGGGCCCAGATGCTCAACAGAAATGCAATCAGACCTGTATGCTGTGGCCTGAGATTCCCATCAGCAGCTTTGTAAGACTACTTTTAAAGTAATTTTTGAGCCTTATTATTAAAGCCCAAAATAGCATCAGGGAATATAAATTAGAATGTGGTGCCATCCTTCCAGTACTGTGTTTCAAAGAAGACAAAGAGGGAAGTAGATTTCATTAACTTTATATTGTCCATCCACCTTGGACTAGAAAAATTGTGCAGGTCTTTTCTTGCTACATCCTTACACAGCCACATCTAAGGGGTCACTTGAGACATGCCATAAATATATCAGAAGTTCCCAGGCTCTTCTCAGCATGGCAATGCACAGACAACATGCACACACAACAAGCATCAATGATCTTGTCCCCACACACAGGACTGCACAGCAGCAGACCTTCTGAACACCCACAGCCAACTCACAGCCTCTCACAATGTTCTGAAGCTCTCCCCCAGATGAGGTCCTTCACAATCAATGAAAACTTGCTTAACTTAATTTTCCCAAAGCACAAACAAGCTTATCCATTTGCCTGAGGAGATCTAATGGAAGAGAAATGAGCACTGATCACAGTCCTGCTGAGATTGGTTCAGCCTCTATCTTTCTTACAGATGCTTCCTCCTCCTATACAAAATGTGTGAGGTCAGCTTCTGATTTTCAGCCAAGTATCCTTCTTTTCAGAGCAGAAGAGGAAGATTAGGCTGATGTACCATCTCTTTGTCATGAGTCAATGTCTAGCGTAAGAGTTAATTGTAGCAGGGGATTGATAGATGCTTAAAGAAATTGTCAGATTGCCACAGTCTCCACAGCAATCACCATGAGTGGTGCACTGTGCCTTCTGAATTTCCTCTGGGATTTTGGTGTTAGTTGCAATGGCCAAAAATCATCTCTCAGCTGAGCTAACCAATGGATAATAAAGCAGTCTGACAGAGCCATGACTCAGACTGTCTCTGGGACAAAATCAATAGCTCTGCCTTTGAATGTCATCTAAGAAAAAGACAGGTGTGTGATGCCCTTCCACTCCACTTGGCACTAATAAGGCCTCAGTTGAAGCACTTCATAAATGCTCAGTTAAAAACAAAACAAAAGTGAACCAAATAGACAGATGGGGGGGAAGAAAAATAATTACTAGAAATTTTAAAAAATATAATATGTGAAGAAGCAATAGAAAACTCTGTTTGATCTCCTGAAGACAAGATGGAAAATAAAACATACTTTTCTGTAAACACTAAATCTAAAATTAAGCATGTGTGCAGTGATAGTTTAGCCTGACCAAAATTACTTCTGTCTTTTATCCTCTGTTGGCATGATGGGACAGGAAAGCAAGAAGCTTTATACAGAGAGTCCACTTCCTTTCAGATGACTCCTATTCCCTGGATATGGTACCTTATAGTGCTGCTCAGAAAAGGATTCCAAGTTTTCCAATAATGGTACTACCTAGTAAGGCAAAAGACAAACTCCCCAGACTCACAATGTTTGATGAACACCAGAAGGATGTCTGAAAGCAAACAATTGTTAGTGATACCCACAGAGTTAGCAAGTTTCAGTGCCAAAGTTAAGGGAACAAGATGACTAAGTGGAAAGTGCAAGTCCCAAGATAAAATTCCCTGTTGTCACTCCTCCTGTTTTCAGATTAAAAAAAAATAAAAGAAGTTACATTTAATTCCCACCTTTTTGCTGCATAATGAAGTTCAGACAATACTCAAGGCCAAATCTCTATGAGCAATTTTATGAAATAGATTTTCTTGGCACTTATGGCTCTTTTAATATAATATCTACATTCTACAAGCAAGACAGTGTTTTAGTCACTATTCAAAAATGAAATCACTGGCAATCACTTAATGTTCAAAGTCCCTGGCAATTTCAAGAGAAGAATTTTTAAGTTAATAGAAAAGTGGAGAAAAATTACTCAGAACAAGCAAAATGCTTATCCTTCCTTCTCTGGTTGTGTTAACTAAACATACTTTATCTGCCAAAACTAGAAAACTAGATGATAATTTCTAATATTGTTTGTTGCTAATCCATCTGACAACACTGCCATTCTCTCTCAGACTAAGATGGCACTGACAGGCAGGGTTCCCTCTCAGCTGGTATTTACTCAAATGCATCAGTGCTTCCAAAATGCTCTGGGTTTACACACATAACAAAGAGGGCACAAATGTTTATTGGTATGCCCATCTCAAAAAGGCAAGGAGGATCCAGAAGGCTATGGGCTAAGGCTTCACCTCAGTTCCTGAAAAAATTATGGAACAAGACCTCAAAGAACAGTCAAAGAAAGCAAAGAAAACTTTGGACTTGATGGAAGAGAATGGTGAAACACAAACAAATTGCCTGTGGAGACCAGAAATTAATTGATGCAGAAAAGAAGGTGCAAATGCTGTTGCTTGCAGGTGCAGGATAAAATTACTTCTGTAGCAGACTTTTTCAGTGCTGTTGAACCTCAGCCTCCCTCTGAAAGGTAAATTGTGGTGCCAAGAGAGATCAGACGTGGGCAGACACATCCTGAGGAGCCTCCCAAGCTCACAGCTCTGCCCCATGTAATGGGCTGCAAGGACGAGTTCTCTGAAAGAACAACACACCTACAAAATGTGCCAGAGTGTTCCAGGAAACAGTAAAATTTCAGAGTATCCAGTGCCATGGGACACCAGTGCAGAAATAAGGTGTCTATCTCAAGCAGTGAGCTGCAGGCTGTAAGGCAAAAGCTGGAAGACAGCAGAAGAATGAGGATAGAAGATGACTGAGGGCAGTAAAAAAGGGAATAGCATGAAGGCACTCCCATAGGCAAGGCTCTTCAGGATCTATCACTATCTGTGCTGGTCCCTACAGAGTATTTCTGAAGGAAAAGAGACACAATATGTTTCTAGAAACTCCATCCTGTAGTCTGAAACACTGACTTCAGTTCTGTTCCCAGAAAATACTAACCCAGGTGCATATTTTCTTTGGATTTTACCTTAGGGTGAACAAAGGATTGACTGAGCTGGCAGCCTCTCCTTAAGGTTCATTTTCATTCACATATGCATGAATGATTCCAAAATGTTAGTATTAAAACTGGAGAAAGCTAAGAAAAAAACCCAAACAACTCACAGAATAAAACCAAAAGCACTCAAAATCCCCTGCCACCTCCCCACCAAAACAGACTCTCAGAAAACTAGAATAGTTTTTAAAGGGAGTATCTATTAATTACAGAGTTGGCAGCCCAAAATTATCAGTTTAACCGGCTGATGAAGGTTTCAGATTACAGAAAATTTCTCTCCCTGCATGAGCGAGAATTCTTACAGCAATATTAATCCTTTCCAGAGTTTAATTTCCTTCCCTCGCTCATTTTAACATGATTACAATAAGCCTTGGTTGGTTTGAGATGCTAACTGTGCTTCCACCTCTGCCCTCCATTTCCTGGGCACAAAATTCAGGCCCCAGATGGGTTCCAGGATTGTCAGCTTCCCTGTTTGGCATCCAGATGTAGTCCAGGGTCTTGGGGAAATGAAGGAAGAACAATATTAGACTCTCAGCATGTTTAAGTGTCTCTCCTTTCCTAAAGCTTTGCACAAGCCAAGCTTGGAGAGCTCTGTAGAAGCACAGAGGCCAACTTGATATCTAAGTAATACTCTCCAACACTCTGCAATGTGCTGCTGACTTTGTAGGACTGAATTGGAAATGGTAGGACAGGAAAGAGGACACAATGAGGAACTAAACAAAACAGAGCATTCTTGTTTAATCCTTGGAAATCACCATAACCACAAATGATATTTGCAATACGCACCCCCCCTTTCTTTACTGCTGCTGACTCCCGGAGCACTCACAGCAAATTTGACTCAGGCTAGCCATGTCTCAGCTATGAACCCAGGTAATTATAATGCTAATAACCTAGATAATTATTATGTTAATAACCATTCTTTTCTAGAAGAGCATTCTCCTCACCAAAGTAGCTATAACCAAAATACAGTATAATTTGCCTTCCTAACAAATTCAACAACTTCAGCTTCTTGAGTGCAACGGAATACAGAGCCCTTCAGCCCCAATGTGCCCATGCCAACCCCTGAGAGCAATGGCCAGAATGTCATTTGGTCCAGACATGGCAACAGTGGCTTACAAGGCCTTTTTCTGTCTCAGCTACTGCAGAGAGACTGGCCCTTCAATGTGAAGTTATTAATATTAGAATCCTCACAGTACATGTTCATCCTGGTCTAGTGGAGGGTGTTCCTGCCCATGGAACTAGAGGAGTGTTAAGGTCCCTCCCAACTCAGCCCACTCTATATTCTATGGTCTCTCAGATCTGATCACCAATATGGGGACTGATGAATAGTCCCCCTTTCCTCTCCCACAGCCAGGAGTGCTTGAACAGACCTGATTTTCACACCCAGCTTTGCTAAACTGCTCGGAAAAGGAGCTAATACCTTGTAAATACCTTTAGAGCTAATACAGCAAGTGCTCCCAGACACACCAAAGAAGGCACAGGTTAATCAGCACAGATCCCTCACCTCCTACAGCACTTGGCAGGAATCTCAGTTGTGGTGAGTGTGACATGCTGAAAGAACATTTCCAGGTAACTTTAGCTCTGCATTAATAGGTTAATTAATTAATTCAGGTCTTTCACTTCTTTACCGAGGTGTGAGGATGGTATAAGTGATAAGAGGGAGAACTGTTGTGGGAATCACTGCAAGGATAATGACATTCACCAGAATAAAGAACCTCAGAGAGGTCATTCTTGGTCCGAATGCACCATGGACCTGGCTGGGAGCAGCAGGATGGACCAGACCTTCAGGGCCCTTCTACCAGAGTGATTTTATGGTCCTGTGATACAGAGGGGAAAAACCAGTAAGAGCTGCCAGCCAAAAAGTGTGGGCTTAGGCTGACACATCAGGTTCCCCAAATTACTGATACACCTCTCTGCATCAGCAAGGCCTTTTACAGACTTTGCATAAAATTGTTCAGAACATTTGCCACCACCTGCCAGCCTTAACTTAGACTTTTCTTTTCAGCTACTTATCTGATACATAATAATTACTTTTCACTCTTCACTTAAGCTACTGGATAATGGAAAATTATTTGCCTTAGAAAATCCTGTCACATTTTTCCTTAGTATGTGGCTGCCAGTTCAAAAAATACACAGGATAACCATTTTCTTCACACTCAGTCTGGGCCTGTTCCCTTCAATTCCACTGCAATGCACAACCAGAGCATTCATTACTTTCCTCAGAATACTCCCTCTCAAACAATACAGGAGAGATTTTCCCTTTCACTCTCCTTTATAAAACTCAGGTTCTTTTTTTTTTCCAGTAGATGAACTACAAAAGGGGAGAGACTTTTCTTGGCAGTCTGTTCCCTTTGTTTCTTCATTCCCATCAGCTTCTCAGCAGTCTGCCAGAACTGTCTGCAGGAGAATTCTCAACTACAGGAGAGGATTCTCCTTCAGCACAGCAGCAGAAGACATGAAAAACACTCCACAAGCTTTCGCTTGGTATTTTGTGTGCCACCTGCCCACTTTGAATGCAGAGTTGCTTACACACCTGATTGATTATAACAGAAAGGAGCTACCAAAACAAACAAAAACCACCAAACCAAACAAAAACAGAAACAAAAATGCCACAAAAAGAAACAAACAAATAAACAAGAAGTTGCATTCTCCCTGCTATGGAAGTTGAGATTCAATTTTCCATACCATTTGCTCTGCCAAAAGAGAAGAAGTGAACTCTGCATTTTTATTGCCTCGAGTGAAATATGAGCTGGCCCTAAACAGGGAATTAATAAATTTGTTTTCTGCCCTTCTATAGCTGGGAAATGGAAAATTTATTGTTGCTTTCTAAATTTTGCATTCAAAATCCAAATCTAGCTAAAATATAACCCAACCCATGAAAATATCTCTTAAAACTCAGAAAGGCCCTGATAAATCATAAATCTTTAAGACTAAAATGGCAAAAGTGATGCTTTCAGGGTAAGAGATTATCTGAAGGAATTAGTTTATGCCAGGAATTACACAGAGTCTTTTCTCATTGGAAATGGAAGTCTTTTGAATCGAGACATAACTAGCCAGATTACAGGGAAGCAGTTCCTAGCATGGATCTGAAAAATCAATGCATAGCTGATATCCCTGTTCATCATTTCAGGGCAGATGCCATAGGATGAAGAGCTGGCAATCTTCCCAGTTTGGGCCAAACAGCATCAAAGAAATTGCAATTACTGGGGAACATTCAATGTTCTGCTTTAGCATGAGCTGGGAGATCTGGTTGCTTTGTCGTCTTTCAAAGACTTCAATTCCTCAGGTGGGGAGAGAGGGGGAGATGTGAAAATATATCACCAATTTCCTTTTGCTAGATTGGTCATGTAAAACTGGGAGATTTCTTGTACAACAAGGTACATCCTATTATGTTAAGCAGTGGCTATTTTATTTATGTCTATAAAATATTGTCAAAAGATAATAGCCATCTGCCACTCTTAGAGAATTGTTCAGGTGAAAACACTGACTTTATGATTGTATTCTCTTGTACCAGCTTCATATCTGCTACAGGGAGCACCTGATGAACACACAATAATGCTGTTGGACACAACAGCCAACCCACAGACAGGGCAAGTGGTAGCAGACAGAAAACATTCAACTGATGAGACACAATTTGGGGTAGGAAACTCTGAAGTCTCCCTACAAAAATGGTAACTTCCAAGCTGTGATAATTTTTTCAATTTTTCCTGGTGGATACTCATCTGCAAATTGTGTTGTTTACTGTTGAAAATAGTTACCTCTTGCTTCCAGAGCTGCCTTTTCACTAGGTCAGTTTTTCCACAGAAGTCTAACCTGGTATATTTTTTCTTTCTTAGGGAGGTTGGGTGTTGCTGTTTTGTTTTCAACTTTTTAGGGTTTGGAGGAGTTAAAGTTTGGGGGATTGTTTGTTTGGTTTGAAGTTTTTTTACACTACCATGAACCAAAGTTGTAGGACCAAACTGGAAGTATCTGCTAAAGCTGGGGACAAGAGAAGTCTGGATATGTGAGTCAGACTTTGTTCACCCCAAAGTTTCAACTAGACACTTTCTTTTATTTCACTCTTTTTTTTTTCCTCTCATGATGTGCTAAGGATTCTCAGCTTTGTAGCAAACAGGTCCCCGTCCTGTCCAGCTGCTGGAGGTTGCAAAGGGTAGGCTGCTTTTGGATTATCAAGAAAACCTCATTAGTATCCTACTGCTTGTTATCAAGTCCATGAGAGGGGACCTTAAAAAACACATCACATTCAACAATCAGCTTTTGCTTATCTTGTGCACCTATGCAAGTCTGTTTTCTCAGTTCCACTTTTAAAGAACACACAGCTTTGGCACGAGGCACCCTGCCAGCCTGCAGGGACAACTTCCAGCAGTAAAAGCACACTCAGAAGTTTCATAACCACAACACAACCTGAGCCTGCTCTCCCAGATACAGGTTTTGTATCTTACCCTTGAAACAGAGTCTGGCATTCTGTTCCACAGTAACACTGTCACCTTGAACTCTAAGTGTCATTGACCAAAATCTTCCCTTACCATTTGGTTGTCCTTATTTTCATACCATGTTTTGAAACACTGCAGTTGTTTCCAGGAGCCCCATTACAGCAAGCAAGCAAATATATTCCTACAAAGCTGCACAAACCCATTAAAAGTTGCCACCACAGCTGCAGCTGGAAAGCCATTATCAACCAGGCTGTTAAGGAATAAACACAAAAACTTAATCCCAGACTGCATCAAACCCATGCTCCAAAGGCTGTCAAATCTCAACTCAGCCAGATCACACAGAGTGAATTCCAAATACATCAAAACTCTTGAACAAGATGCCAGTAGTTTTGCAAAGCTTGTGATGAGAAACAAATCTCACAGCTAAACAACTTACTGTTCAGTAAGGAGTGAGCAGGAATTCCACATGAAATTTCAGTTTCTGAATGGGAACTTTAAGTCATTGAGAAATGATAAGTCCACAGCAGAACTGCACTGCTCAGCTCCTTAGTCCTGCTTCTTATCAAGGACATCATACAGCCCACCTGTCTTACCCTCTCTGTTCCCATAACCTCAGTAGCAGGTTCAGAAAATTTAGACTTAGAAAATACTAGTTGGAAGTACGAGGTTTTCATGGGACAACACCTGGCCAAACAGTTTCCCAAAGTCAGCCTGCAATGCACGGTCAGATCTGGTGGCTGTGACATGGCACACCTAAACAACAACCCTGGGAACACATCAGTCCCTGAGCAGTGTGACACCACTACAGCCTTTGCCCCTGAGCCCAAGCCAGCAGTGTTGCAAGAGCAATATGCACTCAGCTCAGTCTATCAGCACCCCACACAGCTCCTGAGGCAGGGACATGGATCTCAAAGGGATGCAGCAAACACCACTAGATTCTCAGTCAAACCAAAATGGATAGCATGAGCATCAACAAATTCCAAGGAAGAAGACATTGCTCTAAAGGAAACTGAGGATGAATTGCTGAACTATTAGTTGTGATGTGTAGCATATAACAAGTTCTACTAACCTTGATAATAGAGTAGGAATAATTGATTACCACGGGGATAACTTTTGAGGTGTTTGGTAGGAACTGGTGGAAAGAGAAACCTGCACACAGCATTTCTGCTGGGCAAACTGGTATAAACTTTTATATAAAATAGAACAGAGAGATTGGGATATGACATAATTAAGGGCCCAAACAGCTCTGTAGAGTAGAAAGCCATGAACCACAGACTGGAGGCACCAGCAAAGAGGGAGAGAAGTGATTCATTTGGTAACTGTAGACTGGATTTCCAAAGGGCTTTCAACTGCTGTTCCTGGACAGCTCTGGGATGGCATGGGATAAGATGACAGATTTGCCAGTGTCACTTCTCACCAAGCAGAAAACAAGAGGTAGAAATAAGCAGAGTTTTCCCAACTACATAAGCCAGTGTGCTCAGCAGCTCGTCACCAGTGATTCCACAGACTGGCTCTGAAATAGTGCAATGCAATACTTTCAGAAATAGTATTCAAAGGGAGTATTGAAGTAACAAAGGAGGTAATTTATTTGTCTTATTTCAGGTACTCAAAATTGACAACAAAGAACTGAAGATGGTATCACAGTAAAACTGATCTGTCAACAAAGCAGACCAGTTCAGTGTCAATAAACTGAAATAAATATGTATAGTGAAAAAACAGCCTCAATTCCATATACCATACTGAGCTATAAATTAGTTACTACAGTTAGGAACAGAAATTTCTGAATTTAATTAAGAAAACACTAGAAGCACACTAGCTCAACAATAACTAAAAGGCAGACAATGCCAGGATTTCTCAGGGAAGGCCTGACAGTAAAGAAACATCTGAGATGCTGCCTATATTTCTTGTCCTTACCTTCTATCTAAAAATACCCATTTTAGCAAGCAGCAGGACTAAACCCCCTACTTGATACATCTCTGAGCTGTTGGAATAACAGTTATTATAATGTTATGGAAGACAAAGAGTTTAATAGAAAGAGAAGGAAAAAGCAGAGGATATTCCCAGCAAGGGCAAAATGGTGTGATGCTTAGACAGAGCTCCCAGGTGTGTCATTAAACTGCTGAAAGCCTTTCCAGCAGAGGCAGACCTTGCATTGCTCAGTGACACACACCCAGCCTTTGGTCTGGATCACAAAAGGGAAAATTCATAGCCATTTTCTTACAATGCAGGTGCAAACCATGAAGAGGGAGCTTGACCATTTGAAGTTGAGTGCATTCCTTTTTCTCCTGAAGCACATTACAGTTGGGCTGCACATGATCTGAAAGGGATGCAAACCCGCTGTGTAATTTACCTTCCTGTGTGAGTACCATTTCAGCCCAATGGTTCCTACATCTCATCTTTATTCCCTTACAAAAAACATGACATGTATTTTGCTATTGCAGGAGCCAAAAGCCAGCATGAAAACATTATCTTTAATCTTAAGTCTCTGAATAGCATCTTGGTTTTCCTCCTGATCTCCATAGCTTTGCTAAGGGTGAATCTGTAATCGACAATTTTTGTGAGGCATTCATCTGTAAACATGCCACATGGACTGGAAAAGTGGTAATAAACTGAATCAGAACTTTAAACCATTGATGGAAAACAAATTATATCAACAGAGATAAGCAAGACAGAAATCTGAATCACTCCCTTAGTCCTTGCTCAAGTATCTACAGTATATTTTGCAGTTTACTTTGAGTGATTTCAACTGTCCAGATTGCCATCTTAATGGCTGCAGCTGTCCAAAGTGACTTGAAACATGAGCCTGATCCAAAGCTAAAATTTAATGCTATAAATACTTTCATGCTGAGGCCTGGCCTCAGGATGCATTGAATGCTATTCATCAAGTGGTGTTTTTTTAACATAATGAAAGATGTAGCAACATTACAAAGTTAAAAGAAGGGTGAGCTCAGCCCTCCAAACAAGCACTAAAGAGGACCTTAGATCCCTCAGTCCCAAAGTCCTGACTAAGAGCATTTCAGCATCCATAAAGAAGGAAATTATTGTATTAGTAAATGGGCATTTTACAGTGTTTTTCTTTGTAAGCAGCAAACAGAATGTTCTCCCACCCAGAAATAAGGTTTGGTTACTGGGACATGGCAGGGCTTTTTGTGTTTTTATAAACTAAAAGCATTTCTTAAGAAATTTTGGTCTCTCTTCTGCATTCTAGAATATTAAAACCATTCTAAAACATGAAAAGCCATTCTAGTGTGATTGCACTAAAAATTAAACCATTAAAACAGATCTACAGAAACCAGAGCATGGGCTTTCCCTTCCTCCAGGAAAACCTCAAGGCTATGCACTATGATCCAAATCTCATTCACCAAGGAACACACAGGAGGCACTGGGCAACCAATTCCACTGCTCGCCCACGAACTGGGCACCAAAGCAGGACCTGTGAGGCACCACTGACGCTCAGGAGGGATCCAGGAACTGACTCCAAAAGTCTCCCACATTGCCCAGCAGCAGAAACCACCTGGGACAAGGCACAAGGTGAATTTTCCCTTGCAACAGAATCCAGAGGCCCAAGACTGTGTGGACTCATGTGTGCACTCACAGAAACAAAGCAGGATGTCTTTGTGCAGTAAGTGGCACAGAAACACAGGCGTGATTTGCACAAGACTTTTTACTTTCCTTAAGAGAATCTTATGATTTATAACAACCTGCTTTCTCTAGCAGCTCTACAGTAACATCCAATCTTGTGCTGCTTTCCATGAATTAGAAATAGTTTCTGATGGCACAGGTTTACACTGAAAGGCAACTTCTGTTCTAGCCCTGTGGTGTCACAGCTCACCATTCTGCTTGAAAAATTTAACAAATTCTTAGATTTCAAGGGAAGGATCATGAGACTGGAAATAAATGACTAGCATGAAGTTTCAGACTTTTAGGGAATTCCTTGCACATTCCACATTTGGAGTGGGATCTTTCAACTCCATTCAGAGGGAGAGTCCTGCAGCATTTCCCTGGATCTGCTCAGAAAGTCTGTGCATCGCATCACCCTGGAACGAGAGAACTGTATGGGGATGGACTGTGGCTCTTCTCCCTCTTTCCAACAATCACTGAGTTGTGCCAATTCTTAGTTAAAAAATTATTCCCTTTTGCCTATTCAAGTCAGCTTGAGTCACCTTTAGTGCCAGCACAGAACCTGCTCAGCAGTCTCAGAAGTCTTTATCTATTTAAGCCACTTCAGTGCAATTTCTGCAAGGAGCTGAATACACATTACAGACCATTGTTCTGCTCACAGTGCTGGGAGTGGCACTCTCCAGACTCCACTGCAGGCTGATTTGCCCACATCCCTGTTTCCCATTATTTAGCAGTGCAAACTGCACAGGGGAGTTCCACAAACCCCTCCCTGAGGCAGACAGGGAAGGCATTGCACTCACTGTCACTGGGAAATGGCAAATAATAGAATTTCTGGTAGAGAAACAACACGCTGGACAAAACAATCTCCACATCAAATGGCTTATACACATTTACCTTACAAAAATTACAACCATTCCAAGTTTTGATGAGATTCCAAGAGACAAAATACACTTCAGACAAATTGTATTTTAACAAGGTGTGTGATGGGGCAGAGAGCAGAGATGTCATTACACAATAGGAAAGGCTCTACATTATTTGCACACACTTGCTTATGTTTGAAGATGGGGATTTAATCACACATGAGGAGGGATGAGAAAAGCAATGAACAAGGAAATTTTTTAATAAAAATATGGAACTTCCATTTTGATAGAAGAGGAGCTACTGTTACCAGGATTTAAGCATGGTAATATTATAAATATGACAGACCAAAACTCAGGACAGCACAGGGAAGGCTGGAGAGAAGGCTGAGCAGAGAAAATAATCATAGTTTGGGCAAGGACACTGAGAATAGGACAGAAAAGCAGCACAGACAACAGAAAGGAAAAAAATCAGAAGTCCTGAGAATTTTTTAAGTATAAACAGACTTTTGATGCTTTTCTTACCTACACTGTCCCTGCAAAAGGTAACTCTGGGACTTAAAGATCCAAGTCTTCTCTTACTGGTTTTCTAACATGTGAAAATATTTAAATATTTAACAATTGCAATTAACATGCCATTGCAATTACACACCATTATCAGGAGCAGAAAACATTCATACAAAGGAAGGAAATACTGTCATTTCATATTTTCCATTTATATCCAGTAGGTTTATTACGGCAATTTTGAATAAAAGGGTATTAAAACAACACAGAAGAATCAACATTAGAAAACACACATCACAAACTGTGTTTCCAGCCTAAATGTATGAGGGAGGAGACACGAAAGAGTCAGTTTATGAGAGCAGAGCTGAGGATAAAACTGAGGATCTACCAACATAAATGAAATTACAAGCATAACAGAACTGGTTTCCTGGAAATTCATGCATCAAATGCAACAGCACATTTTAATTTATGAATCTGAAGACTTCACATCATCATGATAAATGGATGACAGTAATTTTTAAACTTAATGTCAGTGGGTTGTAAAGATTAATACCCACATTCTTCCTTGCTCAGATTAACTATCCAAAACCAATAGGCTGAGACTGATTCTCTGTTCTTACGAGGTGTAACAAATCTACCAACAACAGTACCATCATTTATAATGTTTCATAATTGCAATGACATTTTTCTACACAAGTCATTAACTCTTGCTCTCCTTTATATTTGCAATCAGACTTTGTTTCACTTGTAAAGACCTGACTTGATGTTTTTTATTCTTCTGTATTCTGGATTTCCTTGGAACACAGTATCACATACAAATAAACAGAAGGAATAGAACACAGTTAAAACAAAACAAAAAAAAATCAAATTTCATGAGGAGAGGTGAATCTGAAAAGGAAAGGCCAACACTTCCAAAAGTAAGAACAGCATTATTACCATATACATGTTTTCATTATTATTAAATCTAATTTATATGCATTTAAAAACACAGGGACTAACTTGAGACTCCGCTCTGTGCAAAAGTTTTGTGAGGACATTAAAGGGAGTTACATTGCACCTCAGAAGTGTCTGCAGCAGAAACTCAGCTAAAAGTTCTGAATTTACTCTGTAAATCACCAGTAAACCCAGAAAAACTCATATTGACAACACCACTTTATAGAACTACTTGTCCTGCAAAGCTGAGGTGATCCTGGGAGAAAAGTTCACTCAAAATGTACATTCCAAACCTACTGAAAGTTGGGAATGTGTTTTGTGGTTCACAAATGGCTTTGGGAGAAATATCAGACCTACCAATCAGTCAGAGATGCAATTTTAAACAGACTGGAAAGCAGGCAATGCTGTTAACAGAGTTCTGAACCAGCAGGATTACCAGGGAAGGTGTGTTTACTGTATTTACAAAAAGTTAACTATAATTTTGAATACAATTTTGGCACTACAGGACTAATCACTCCCTCACCAACCTGAAAGGTGCTAAGTCAGTCAGGGCTGCAAACTCAGCCTTCCAGCTCAAAGCTAAAGAGCTGACATGCCCAAGGCAGCTCAGTATCCATTATGAAAGATGTGGGTTATTTAGAACACACTTTTTCCCATGGTGGCATGTGGGGTGGAACACTATTTTCTGCAGGAAAACAGACCCATTATAAACCAGTTCTGGTATTTCTTTCCTCTCAAACATGACACAACACACTCAATGCACAATACCCTTCCTAATTACCAAGTAATTTCTGAATAAGGTCGATACCATCTGGCCTGGATCCAAACTAGCGTGGCCTGCAGGCCCAGGGCAGTGACCCTTCCCCTGGACTCTGCCTTGGGGAGGCCACACCTTGAGTGTTGGGTTCAGTTCTGG
>JAWWLZ010000174.1:850526-867722 GCA_035041345.1 Poliocrania exsul
ATGGCCCACACAGGGGATTGAACCCATGACCTTGGCATTATTACAGCCAAGTTTTAACCAACTGAGCTCATCTCAGGTCACTGGACTGAAAAAAAAAAAACAACTGTGCTAAAAAGAGTAGGAATTCTCTCTTTCCCAGTGCCCCAAGGTAATTTATAACAACCCATTTTAAGCAGATCCAAGCTGAAAGTTTATGAGTCCTGTGGCAATTCCCACCCTGGCAGAAATGGGAAATGACAGGAGGAGGCTGCTGCAGTTCTCACTAAAGGCACAATAATCATCACAGGCAGGTTTGGCCTTTGTGCAGACACAAATAACCCAACTAGCAACTGTTACTGGAAACCTCTTCTAAATCTGGCTTTGGGCAAAACATTGTTTTATCAAAATTAAGGAGCTCTGCAACACCAAGTCTGCAGTTCAACTCTTACCAGCCTCTTTAAAAGGTTAATCTTTTGATCAGCAAGCATCTGATACACATTCCAAATACCATGGTATTTATTTAAGGAGCAAATACACTCCAGGACATTTACAGTTGTCTTTTTGGAGATGCTCTCATGCAGAGGTGCTCTGAGACACTCCTACCCATGTACAAATATCTCTATTCTAACGGCGTATTTCTACTTGACTTGCAACTGCACAGAGGAGAGCACTGAAATTGCTATCTCAGATAAGAGCGCTGGATCTCTTCCAGCCTTCTGTCTTGAGTGGCAACTACTGGGTATTTTAAAGGAAACTGCAAAGGTCTCCATAAGACACAGCTCTTACAAGACTAGGCCATACAGTATCTTATTTTTTACTTTTCCTAAAACCCATTAATTACTTCCTGGCTTTACATTGGAAGGTGACACTTTTATGTCTTTTAGCTTAAACTAATAACCCTGTGTGAATCCTTCATGCAGGGGAACAGCACCAGGACACATCACCTAAGAAGGAATCCCACAGAAACTGCATTGTGGGGTTCAATTATCATAGTATAAACTAAACTATAACAGCTGAAATGAGACATATTGGTTACATTAAAAAAAAAACCCAAACAACTCACAAAAGAACTGCACATAAAAACTCAACAAAACCCACAAAGGTATATTTGACTTTCCCTGTAAAGTCCTTCTTTGCCACTTTTCCTATGAATTACAAATTAACATTTTAGCATCACTCTATTTCCAATTGTTCTGTGTATTAGATTTGTATATACTCTTAATATTTGGATTCTTTTTAGTCTTACACTGATAGAATAAAACATATTCCTTTCCTAGGAGCTTACAGTTGTGCAAGGGAACATGGGAGACTGCTCAACCCACAGGAGCAGGAATCCTCACAGGAAGCATTTGTGTTGTGTTAATTATATTAGTACATGTCTATTCATGCTCTGGATTTCAATCCAGTCAATCTGTCCAAATGACAAATAAATGATGGCATAACCATATGCTGGAAGATCAACCCAGCAAGGCACGTGACTTCCTTATGACACAGGCAGAAGCCTTTTCTATCATATCTATGCCAAGAGTGGACAGAGGTGCACCTGCTTCCTGTGTGTTTGGAGGCAAAATGCTGGGTTTGAAACTGAGTTCACATTTGTGAGCCTCACTGTTTCCTCCCCACTCCTGTCACCACTGAGGGACACAGAAATGAAGCTGTTGGCTCGTTCAGACTCAGCTCTCCTGAGTCTCCACTGCACAGGCTGGCCAAGTCTCTCCTTGGTTATGAGCTGCAGTATTTCTGGCTTCCCAACATGTGTGCAACTCAGCTGGCAGAGAAAAAGGTGCTTTTAAGCCTTTGAGCTGCCCAGGAGATGCAGAATGTTGGGTAGCAAGATTTACAAAACACAAAGACACAACGTGGCTGTGCTACCATTGCTACAAGGAAGAGCAGAAAGGGTGAAAACCCCAACTCCTGTCCCCCTGTCAGCCCCCTGCAGCACCCTCCAGCATTCTGGTCCATCAGACAGCAACATTTTAGCTCAGTTGGTTAAAATTTGGTTGTAATAATGCCAAGGTCATGGGTTCAATCCCCTGTGTGGGCCATTGACTTAAGAGTTGGACTCGATGATCCTTGTGGGTCCCTTCCAGCTCAGAATAGTCTGTGATTTTGAAAATATTTATTGTTTTCCACTGTGGCAAAGCAGGCAAACACCATGTATTATATTTTAGTCCCTTTTAGTTGGTTTGTCCTTTGTTTGCTGTGCTGTCCACTTGGGTGAGAGATACCAAGTTTTAATTCCCAGAGTACACTGTCACAGAAACCAAAACAAACTCACAGGAACCAAGATTATTTTTCTTTAATTAATTACATGAGAGTCTGTTGCACTTCTGTAAATCACTTAAAAATGTTTGGGTTTGGTTGTACTTTTGTTTTTCTTCCCCCACATTTAAGATAGTTTTCTTGGGTAGATATAAAAAAAATGAGTTAATAAATCATTTAAACCACTTATGGTTTCTTCCAAGCTCTGTTTGCCAGACACCCCAGTGGGAAAAGACAAGGAAGGATGGCAAATACAGAGTGAAATAGTCAAAACATACCTGCAGCAATACACCTTTTGTATTTTATTTCCTTTAAACCCTAAAGTTCTAACCCATCATCCCTGGGATGCTCTCACTCAGTGGTGTTCTGATACAGCTCCAAGACTCTGCCTAAGCAGAAGCAGATTATGGGCTGGGTAACTAACCAAGACTGTCAGTATAATTAAGATCCTGAGCCTTTCAGGAACATCAGCTACCAAAGCTGCAATACCTAAAACCTGCTTAATTGAAAAAGACTTGATTGAATTATTAAAAGCTACCAAAATCTGAAACTTTTAATGAAAAAGAGAACAAACATTTTCTGCAGGAAAATGGCAGCAAAGAGCACCAGGCTGAGGGCAGGGAAGGAAGTGACTAAGCATGTAACTGCACCCATTTGGAATAAATCATTCCCATGCCAGGCACGGTGGGAATGAGCACAATTAGATGCTTCTGAACCTTGGTCATGTTTATCTTTTGCAGTTGCAGAATCTGCTCAACTGTCATGTCTAGTTTTCTCTTCAAAATGCTACTAATGCTGTAGGATAACATTTCTCTCTGCCTGCCTTTGGACTGGAAATCACAGCCTCAGAGTCCAACTGAAGTGCAGGCAGGGCTCCCAACACAGGGCAGCTGCAAAGCTTCTTCCCTGGGCAGTTTTTCCTACATAAGCAAGTGAAGGGAGAGATTGGTAATTATTTTAGAATATTTCAACAGGTCAAATAAAATCAAGTTACTCTGCCCTCTGTATGCCTGTTTATGGTGAACAGCTGTAAGACTGGGAAGTAAAAGAACAAACCTTATCTACTGATCCAGGTCTGACCTCAGAAATGCTGTGTATACACACACCTTTTGTTTCAGGGAGCCAGAAAACGTTAGCCACAATTTTTATATGAAAAACTAAAAGTAATATTCAGCAGATATTTAAATAGTCTTCAAAATGCTACTCTTGTAACATCCAAAAGGTCCCACAAGTGAACAGACATTGACAAACTAACCAAAGACTTGAGAGAATTCTGCATTTTAAAAAGAAGTCTCTGTTTCTGTATTTGATGACTCTGCTGTCCTCACATGGAATTTTGCTATTAGGCCATTTTAGTTCCAAAAAAATGCATCAAAATAAATTATACCCATAACAAGAAAAAAAATTAGAACAGATAAGGAATAATCTGTGTTGGAAGTCCAAAAAGGAATAGCTTAACTGATGGAAAAGATGTGTGTTTGAAAATAACTAGACAAAAAGTCAAGCAAGTCATCTATTATGGTGATGAACCTATAAAATAATTAAATGTCACTATTCCTCTCTCCTAAGTGGAGACCAAAGGAAATCAGGGTAAAAGCTGAACTTTGGAAAGCAAGTTGTAGTGGGTTTTGATATGACATGGACATTGTGGGTTTCCTACCATAAAAGTTCCTGTGAGCTCCTTCCTCCAGCAGTCAAGGAGCCACTGCAGCCAACAGATATTCCAGTCCTGACCTGACAGAATAATTAATTCTACAGCCTCAGCATATAATGAGATACCAGGGCAGTTTCATCTGGAGACCCACACAGTGAAATGCATAACATGGCACATGTCTGAAATTCCTAAGAACATGTGTGAACATGTATAATATAGGTATGCACTATGAAAATGAGAATTATTAATTCTTCAGAGATGTATACACAGGGTGGGAGCCAAAATGGAGAAGCTCCAGGCAAAAGCACAAGGGCAGAGGGAACAGCTGAGGAGGAGAGGAGGGCCTTGGGAGTTTTCACTACACAGCAACATGTAACACTGATTTTGTCTAAGGTTTGGTGGAAAACACAACTCTGTCAGAATGCCCGTATTGCTGGCACTACCACCACCTCATCAGTTCAAAGGTTTCTGCTCCTGCCAATATGACAGGACATGTTCAGAGCTCCATCCCTTTCCTCTGGCCTGAACTGGACACCATCAGGGTTATTTGTTCTCCCCAGGCTGTGGAGTCCAGGACCTGTGGACAGCTCTGCTTGGATTCAGCTCTGCTGCAGCTGTAGACTGATGTCCCAGCCATTGTAGAGTTCTCCACAAACAAAACTTTTCACTGAGATGCCCATGTTAATGTGGCTCTCCAGGAACTGAGTTCATTACCTGTGCCACCTCTCACAGTCTGCCACTGGGGCACGTGCAGAATTGTTATACAAAGGCACAAGTCAGACCCCCTAAGAGAACAAAAGAGGCACAGCTCATGGTGACACCTCAGTTTCTGAATACTCAGGCTACAGAAACTCCCTAAGTGCTGCACGGACAATCAGACAACAGGCAGTCTTACAGCAATGGCATCCTGGCCCATAAAAACACAGGAAGCATTTGCAAAATAAATGAAATAAAGCTTGGGTTTATTCTAACTTAAACTCTCTGGCATGTTCACAGAGACTGCAGGGAGAACCACAAGCAGAGGCCACTAAAACTGCCTTGCATTTCACACCTACACATCTCCAGGGCACTGCTCTGCAGGTTGAAGACAGCACTACATTGTAGTGTGAGATGTAATTCATTCCTTTTGCTTCAGTGATGATCATTTCCCTTCTGCTGCTTCTCCTCACATTCACCTTTCAGCAAGATGCCGGAGGATAAACCTGAATGGATCAACACTAAATCCACTGCAACATGAGCAGAAGTATCAATTTCAGAGAGTAAGTAAAATGAGAGCTTTGCATCTCATGTCATGTCTCTGGGGAATGAGACTGAAGCACGGGCTGCTTGCCCTCAAACAGCTTCCAAATCATAGGGCAGAAAGTCACTCAGGGACCAGCAAAGTGTCCAACACCTCATTAGGGATTTGGGATCTATGGCAGGGCCCAGAAGGACCCATCCCCTGGTTGCCATGAGCACAGGTTTGTGTGCAGCATTACCTGCCCTGGGGCAGCACAGAGGCTGCTGTGACCCACCCACAGCGATCAGATTTAACCCAAACTGCCCAGCTGGAAAGGCTCTGTCATCCAGCAGTGTGTGACTGAGAAGGAGAGAGGGAGGGAGGGATGGCTGCATGGCCCTGTGGTGACCCACTGGGCACACACACTGACAGGAGTGCCCCTGGCACCCTCTGCAAGGAGTCCAGCCTTACAGAGGGAGGGATGGCTGCATGGCCCTGTGATGAGCACACTGACAGGGGTGCCCCTGGCACCCTCTTCAAACAGTCCAGCCTTACAGAGGGCACTGCTTCCTACAAAGGGGGCATGGCTCTGTTCCCCTGCAGCTTAGCAGACTGTGCACCATGGGATCCTTTCCCCCTCACTGGGGCTGGGGAGGCCTTGCAAAGCAGAAGAGCAAGGGGATGTTTGCAGTTATTCACCTCCCCCCTACCTCGTACCACCACAGTCCATGAGGACCAGGTGCTGGGATCAAATCCTCTCTGCTCTCAATGCCCTTTCACTGTCTCTTCAGAGCATTTTCTGCTGCCTCCATTTCCCTTGCCCACATGTTCCTTGAGCCTGGCTTGCCCACACTTCCCTTTCCTTTGCCTGCCTTTGGCAAACCCTGCATCCTGAGTTTCTCTCTGCCTTCCCACGCTCTGGTATTTACACTGGGAGTTCTACACCCCAACTCTAATCTGATCCTCACAGAACAGCAGGTTCAGTTAATCACTGGCTCAAAAATTGCAGACACATTTTATTAGACTTATCTCTCTTAATGATACAGTGATAGCACATCACAGCACCACTCAGAGCAGGCAACTTCTGCTAACCCAGCTGACTCCTGCTCTCTTTATAGGGAAATAAAGTCAAGGGAAAGACACAGGGTGTCACTCCATAAACCCAGAAAGAATACAGTGTTGTCCTTGCTAACTACAGTTCCCCAAAGGGACATGCAATTCACACCAAAAAGCACACCCAGACCCCTCTGTCTGTGTTCTGTCCTGGTCTAAGGTCCAAAGTTTGTGCTTTACAAACATAATGCACTGGGTTTAGAAAGGCTCACAGAGCCTGGATGGATTTCTTATGGGAGTAACAAAAATTTTTTAGATTAATACTTTTTCTTTTCTTTTTTTTTTTTTCTGTAACAACGTCATTAAATAGAAACTGTATTTTAAAGAGCAAGCAGGGAGTGTCCTGGGAAAGGCTGATGGGAGCCATGTGACAGAACAGGGGAAGGCTCCTGAATAATTTGGAATCCCACCAGCACCTGGTTTCTTGTACTTTGGGACATTTACATCCCCCCTCTGCCCCACTTGCCCCCATTCCACTGAAGTCTGATAGTTCTATCACCCCTCTTTTCAAATGTCCTCAGCAAACAGATATACCTGGCCATTACAGGTGCCTTTCACAACCCTGAAAAATTCAAGATTTGCTGTTTCCTCTTTCCTCTGCAAAATGTTTCAATTCCAAACTAGCTCTATAGAGGAACAGGCTTTCACTGCCAGTGTCACCCTTTTGATTCACTATTTACTGTTTTGGCTTCAATTCATATTAAGCTTTGCAGGGGGAAGTTACAGCTAGGTACAGAAAACTCACCCAGAATGAATGGAAAAACAAACTATGCTAGAATTCAACTAGATAAGGAAAAACAAAATCAAATATGAAATAAACTGAAGCAGATTACTGCAAAATCAGATAGCAGGAAAATCCATCTAGAACTATTTCCACACAGAAAACCTACTGAAAGTTTAGCACCAAGAGAAAAATCTGGACCATCACTATGTTGGAATAGTGCACCATTTCCAACCAGCTTTGAATTTCTCCATCATAATGATGAATAAAACTAAGTGTTCATCACAGGCTCTGCCCAACACATCTCTATTCATCTGGATGAATGTTAAGGCACATCTAGCAGCTTTAACTTAATTCTCTATTTTGCATTGTTTATGACGTGGCCAGTCTGGTCTGAAACTTTATATAAAACATTTCATGCTGGGAGCAGCTCTGTTTCCACAACTGAAAAAGGACCCATTCTGCTGCATGAAGATACAGAAATGCAATTTTAAGAAACTGTTTATCAGACACTGGCACTTTTCCTGCCTATGTAATTCAAAAAGGATCTCAGTAAAGAAAATTGAATTTGGCAATCCATTAACATAGATTTGATGGTCTCTCTGTTCATCTCTTGATGTCTCACCCCTTTCAGAAAAATGAAAATAACTCTTGGTAAAAGAGTGGCTGTTCCCTCTTATTAGTACAATATATTGGCAATTATTAAAACCCTGGGAAAGCTGCTGAGGCTCTGCTGACTCATGGTGGCCAAGAAGGTACTTGTTAACTCCCCAACCAGCATGGAGGAAGGAGAGAAGTGAAAAAAGGAACAGGCAAAGTTTGGGCAGAAGGCTGAGTGTTAGCTGGTATGTTAAGCAGCACCAGGTCTTCAGGAGAAAGGATTTGGATGCTATCTTAAGCTTTACATGCTGTGTTTGAACCAGGTGAAGATTCAGCACTAACTTCATGCCATCAAAGTTTATGAACCTCTAGGAGTCATTTCAATAAGTGACCTCTCACAGGCATCTACTGTCAGCAGAGGAAGAGCAGCAGTACCAAGAGGCAAATTGACTTCCTGAAGGTCTGAACTGTCTCCTTCCTGCTCCATCAAGTACAGAGAGACCCCAAGGCAGTGATGGTGAGCCCACACCAGCACAGCAGGGCTGGCACATGCCACTGCTGTGAGCAGAGCAGCTCCCAGCCCATCACAGCTCCCAGGGCAGTCTCAGTTTGTCACTGGACCCTCCAGGTCACACTCAGGAGCCAGAACAGGCTCTGGCAGAGAATGGGAGATGGTGACACTGGCAGAGATCAGCAGAGGAATTAACCCTTTCCCACTCCACAAATGGGACTCAAAGGGAAGAATTTTCACAGAAATGTATTTCTGATGTGAAAGATGCTGGTAGTTGTTAGCCAGGAGTGGCTGTGCTCCTAATTTAGGCAATGTAGTTTGATGCCTTAATACTACTGGGATTACTGTAAACCTGAAGTCATTCATAGACTAAGTACTAGGCAAAGCTGGCATTTTGATGCCTGGAAAATTTCAGGTTTCACCTCATTTTAAGTTATTCTATGCCCACAGCAGTGAATAATAAGAGAAAAGCCACAGCCCATTATTCCAAGGGGTAAGGATTCTGCCTCAGAAAGGAACAGCAGTTCTCAGCACTGTCTGGGTGCATTTGAGGACTGTACTGGCTTCTCTTTCAAGGAGCAGCAGACTTTTCCTCAAGCTCTAGCCCATTCTTGCATGACAGAGAGCCATGGTTTGCCACTTCCCCACTGTCTTTGATCACATATTTCTTGGTGAGGAGGACTGCCAGCGTGGTGCTGTTGTTGTGACACCCTCTTACCTTTGCTCTGCCCAGACAAGAGGATGTGTTCTTTCCCTACAGCACACAGGAAAGAAGGGAAGGCTAAGGAAAGACAAGGCAGCTCTTTAGGGGATATATGAGGATCATCCAGCATCACACATTTAAAAAAACTCAGTGCATTTTACCTCCTGTCCTAAGTTACAGTAAAACCAATTCACCTCATTAAGGTACTACACCAAGCTGCTCAGTTGTTACATTGCAAGGCTGAGGGAAACCTGTGGTTGAAGTGTTAGTGTTGTGGAACAAAGTGACAGCAAGTTGGGAAATAAATGAGCATGGTACTCTCTTCTGGCACTGTGCCTTCTAGCAGCAAAGAAAAAGCAAAAAGGCAAAGTGCCAGCTCCAAAACGTTTTTCATGTTGTAAAATACAGTGTCCACACTGAAACATTTGATAAGAGACACACTGAGGGGGCTGATACTTCACTGAAAAATAGTGGGTGACTGCAAAAAGGTTATGTGAACACATATCTAATGCAGTAAGAAAAAAAAATCCTTAGGACCAAATTCCTATGTCCTACGAATGTCAAACGTCTCGGCAGCTCAGTGCCGCTGAGTTCAAGGATGCAGAGCAGCTTGGCCAGACAGCCAGAGAGAACCGAGTGGATTCGGGTATTCCAACACACCTCGCCGCGTTACTCCGCACTGACCATTCCGCCGGTCACAGCGACTCGGAGCAATCCCGGTTTTCCCGGGAGAGCGCTCTCATTTGCAAGGGAGAGGCAGTGTCTGCACATGCCCGCGGTGCTGCTGCCGCTGGGGGCAGCTTTACATAAGGCAGCGCCGCCGCCAGCCCGGTGACAGTGGCACGGAGCGCTGGGCACGGAGAGCGGCGCTGCCCGAGCGAGCGGCATCCCGGCGCCAGCGCATCCCTCCGGTGCGCTTCAATCCACAGCATCCCAGAGCATCCCTCCGGTGCACTTCCACAGCATCCCACCGCCTTCCTGCGCTTCCAGAGCACCCCAGCGCATCCCTCAGGTGCGCTTCCATCCAGAGCATCCCAGCGCATCCCTCCGGTGCGCTTCCATCCAGAGCATCCCACCGTCTTTCTGCGCTTCCAGAGCATCCCAGCGCATCCCTCCGGTGCGCTTCCATCCAGAGCATCCCACCGTCTTTCTGCGCTTCCACAGCATCCCAGCGCATTCCACCGCTGCGCTCCCAGCGCACCTCCTTCCTGCGCTTCCAGCCCGGGTGCTCGGCGAGGGAAGTGCTGGGCTATGGAATACAGATGTGTGAATTCACATAGCTAAGCGGTGCTTGGAGCAGGAATCCAACATGCTTGCCTGTAAAGCGACGTTCTAACAGCCAGGTTCCTTAACTACAGAGATGCAAAAACGTGATATCCATGAAGATCCTATTACCTAGGAAGAATTTGACATTTTGCTGCGAAGGCTGTGTTGGGATTGATTTATTCTTGGAGTGTTCTGCACGGCTGGCAAAGAATAATGTTTCAAAATCGGTCCATCTCCCAAGGGGTCCAATTTTTCTTCCTGGGTGTCAGCGAGCCCTGACTCACTCCAGTGCAGCTGACAGGGGCTGCCATGCTTGTGGCACACTAAGCAAAAAACAAAAGACCTAAGGACGACCTTTGAACAACACAGAGGATGGGTATGTTTTTCATGTTATCTTTTTAATTTATAATTCGTAGTTACTGCATAGCCTGTGCTTTAATTACTCCATAGACTTACCTTGACGTGATTTGTTATTATACTTAAATGGCTTAGGGATTACACCTTTTTACCCAACAGCTTTTCAGTATTTGTATCAAGGTATTCTTTGAGAAAAAAAGCTGAGTAAAAAAAAGCAATGTGAAAATTAGCTGAGTCTGGCTAGGGCTTTTTAAATGATTGTCGAAGTAAAAGATTTTAGCATGATTGAAAGAAATGACTGATGTGTGGGGGGATAACTTTTCTAAGTTGTTTTTATTTCCAGGTTTCAATGTAATTAGGCTACTGAGCGGATCAGCTGTAGCTCTGGTAATAGCCCCTACTGTATTACTGACAATGCTTTCTTCTGCTGAACGAGGATGCCCTAAGGGCTGTAGGTGTGAAGGCAAAATGGTTTATTGTGAATCTCAGAAATTGCAGGAGATTCCCTCAAGTATATCTGCTGGTTGTTTAGGTTTGTCCCTTCGATATAACAGCCTCCAAAAACTAAAATACAATCAATTTAAAGGTCTTAATCAACTCACCTGGCTCTATTTAGACCATAACCACATCAGCAATATTGACGAAAATGCTTTCAGTGGAATACGCAGACTAAAAGAGTTGATCTTGAGTTCCAACAGAATCTCCTATTTTCTTAATAATACCTTCAGACCTGTGACAAATCTCCGGAATTTGGATCTGTCATACAATCAGCTGCAGTCTCTGGGATCTGAGCAGTTCAGGGGCTTAAGGAAGCTGCTGAGTTTACATTTGCGGTCCAATTCCCTAAGAACCATCCCTGTCCGAATATTCCAAGATTGTAGGAACCTTGAACTGTTGGACCTGGGTTATAATCGCATCCGAAGTTTAGCAAGGAATGTCTTTGCAGGTATGATCAGGCTGAAAGAGCTTCATCTGGAGCACAACCAATTTTCTAAGCTCAACCTGGCACTTTTTCCAAGGCTAGTCAGCCTTCAAAACCTTTATTTACAGTGGAATAAAATCAGTGTGATAGGACAAACTATGTCCTGGACCTGGAGCTCACTACAAAGACTTGATTTATCTGGCAATGAAATAGAAGCTTTCAGTGGACCCAGTGTTTTTCAGTGTGTGCCCAATTTACAGCGCCTCAACCTGGATTCAAACAAGCTCACATTTATTGGTCAAGAAATCTTGGATTCTTGGATATCCCTCAATGACATCAGCCTTGCCGGGAATATATGGGAATGCAGCAGGAACATTTGCTCCCTGGTAAACTGGCTTAAAAGTTTCAGAGGGCTGAGGGAAAACACGATTATTTGTGCCAGCCCCAAAGAGCTGCAAGGGGTGAATGTTATCGATGCGGTGAAAAACTACAGCATCTGTGGCAAGAGCACCACAGAGAGGTTCGAACTAGCACGAGCTCTCCCAAAGCCAACGTTTAAACCCAAACTGGCCAGGCCCAAACACGAGAGCGAGCCCCCCGTGCCCCCCAGCGTGGGTGCCGCCGCCGTGCCCAGCGCCGAGCCCGAGCACGACACGGAGCACATCTCCTTCCACAAGATCATCGCGGGCAGCGTGGCCCTGTTCCTGTCCGTGCTGGTGATCCTGCTGGTGATCTACGTGTCGTGGAAGCGCTACCCGGCCAGCATGAAGCAGCTGCAGCAGCGCTCGCTCATGCGGAGGCACAGGAAGAAGAAGAGGCAGGCGCTGAAGCAAATGACTCCCAGCACGCAGGAATTCTATGTCGATTACAAACCCACCAACACCGAGACCAGCGAGATGCTGCTCAACGGGACGGGCCCCTGCACGTATAACAAATCAGGCTCCAGGGAATGCGAGGTATGAACCATTGTGATAAAAGAGCTTTTAAAAGCTGGGAAATAGTGGTGCTTTATTGAACTCTAGGGACTATAAAGGGAACGTTTTTCTCACTTTTCTGGCACAGCTCTTCCATGGCTCTCCTTTTGTACATTCATAATACTGGTCATTTTACTCTCATACATAATCAACTCATTGAAATTTAAATACCACAATCAATGTGAAGCCTGAGCTCTGGTTTAATACAATACCTATTGTACAAACCCTCCAACTGATTTCATTAAAGTCTCTCTTGTTTTTAAATAGAAAACTTCTTTCATAAGTAGACCCCACTGCACCTGCAGCAACTGTGCCTCTGTTTAGAGAGAAAAATGACAATGAAAGAAAACCAAACCTCAGTGTGTGTGTGCCCCCTCTGCCTCCCCAAACCCCCCCAGCCCCACTTTTTGAACCCAGAACAAACTAAAGACCCAGGTACTGTAGCACATTATGAATTCTGAGGTGTCTGAGGAGACAGATGGTGCAGGAACAGCTCTGAAAGAATGTCTGACTGCTGCCCAACACAAGAGAGACTATAAAGCCACTGAGGACTTAAAAGCAGCTTTAGGACACTGCAAAGCAAAGCAGAGGGAAACCAAGGCTTAATAAAAGTTTAAAAATAAAGAGCTACAATGGGATTTACTGTACTGCATTATAATACTGTGTTTCTATAGGGCTGGTAACTAGTAATTGAAACCTATTTATGTGACTTCATACAAAAGGTGCCAGTGTTTATCCCTGCATCCAGTTGCCTTTCAGAAAGTAGTCAAAAGGCATTCATTAGATGAGGAGCAGAAATTCCTTATTGATGCAATTAGAGGAACTCAAATGTGTGGCAGCAAAAGCAAGACCACTTCCTGCACACATTTGTTTCAGTGCTCATTAGAAATTCCCTTTCCAAGGCTGTCAAAGGCATTAATGTAGCTGAGGAAACCATTAAAATCCATCATTTTCTTCTATTTCTGTTTATTTACTGGGCTGGGCTTGTTAGGGTTGTGTGATGTGCTTTGCACACTGTCCCTCTAATAAGTAAATAAAGCTTCATTACTTAAAAAGCCAAACACTGTACATTTTACACAGACTACAGCTGCAAAGAGCTTTCAGAGAAAATTGGTTACCCACTGAACTGAGAAGAGTGCATCCAGAACTCCTTACATAAATCAGTGACAAATTATTTTCCTCTCTTAGTAAAACCCTAATGACATTACAAGAATTCACAGATACTCAATGTCTAGTCATTCACCAGTAGTCCTGGGCAAAATACAGATTTGGAACCCAGCTATTCCCTGCCTTCCTCCTCCCAAAATCATGGATTTGGTTGGTTGCAGAAGAATATGATATCCTCCATATTTGCAAATAAATCATTTTGATTAGGAAGGGAAGCAATGAAACAATACAGCAGCACCTTTAGAGAAGCAAGTCAGTAATTTAATTATCTCTAATTTGTAACTTGTTTTGGCTTAGTAAACTGCACATCTTCAATGGGAGGGAATGTTTCCACAAAGCAGCTTCACTGCAGCAGATCAGAAAAAGCAAAACCTTAGCAGACTATTCCCCGGAATTGTTGCTGGAAAAAACCCAAGCCCAGCCAATCACCTTGAAACATGCCAGGTACAATGAAAACAGAGCTAGAAAGCATCTCTGAAAAAGAGCTAATATACTTGGAGGGGTTTGCTTTGGGCTTTTTTCATGTAACAGACCCACTCTCATTTCCAAGGATTGCAGTGAGGAAAGAGCCAAGGGTAGAAGCAGCCTGTAGTGAGCCCTGCAACAGAGGGCCTTTTTCCTGAGTCCAAGAGGATCCCACCCCATTAATAATGCAAGTGCTTGAGACACTCCAGCAGCACAGCAGAGTTGTACCTGAGTTGTACCTTGAAAGTTGCTATTAAAAAGTCAATACACGTTTAATTATCTTAGCTATTATGGGATTCAGGTTTCTACCAGGAGGTCTTGGTTATCTCTGTACTGAAGGATTAGAGTTTGCTGTAAACCTCATGTTAAGAGCCATCCCTGTACTTGCTCAAGCTTTGATCTCTGCAGTGGTGACCAATGTTAGCACAGCCAAAGGGAGAAAGATTTGGCACAAAACACAGATATGTCCATACACACATACATGTGTACATGTATACATATGCAAATACACATGAAAATAAAATTTTCATATTTATTTTTAGGAATGCTACCTGCAATCAGAATATAATTTCATACCATTACTTTAGAATTTTTGCTATTCAAAAATATTTTATACATCTTCTAAAACTTCTTAATGGACTGTAATTGTGAATGAGTTGTCTATAACTGAGTTGAACTTCATGTGCTTCCTTTTATGTTTCTTTAATTCCTTATTCTAGCCAACAATACTCAGGAAAAACCAACCCATAACCTCCTTCAGAAAGCAATGCCTGTAAAATTATTACCAGCTCCCTATGTAAAATACTTAATTATTGGCATGAAAAAGAAACCATAAATCATGGATGGGTAATAAAAATAATAATTAAAATCCGGCACATCTATATTCATGCTCAGGTCAAATAATTCCTATGAATCTCCCAACACACACCCCACACACATCCAAGTGTAATTGCTGCTGTCACCACTGATGATGCAACCACTGATTACACAGAGATGCCCAGTGCAACTCTGAACCTCCTTGCCCAGCCTGAGGCCTGTGAGCCATGGTGTTAAACCCCACTCTAGAGCCCATGGCTGAGCAAACATTTGAAACCCACAGCACTTTCAAACACATCCCAAGCCCTAAGATTTCATGTGTGCAAAGACTCCATGACCTAAGCTAAACTCAGCCTCCCCACTGCCAAATGACACACTCTGGAAGTGACTCAATAATCCTGTAGGAATGACTTGGTCTTTGCTGAGCAACTCAGTCCCTGTGAGAGGCTGCCCCTCTCCTCCATACAAATGAAGTGGTGAAGCCTCAGAGGTTCCACAGAAGACATTTCTGCCTTGCTTCTCTCTGACATCTAAAATACTGACCCACTTTGTACTGAGTTTGGGATATTTTGGTGCCAGGCTCTGACAAAACTGTTCAAGCCTTGCTGGGGTGATGCCAAGGAATCCTCAGAGGATGTGCAACAGCTCAGATGCCTCTTAAAAACCTGTGAGCTTTCACACAAGCATTTCAGGCACCACACTGAGGAAGGAGGTGTGACTGAGGCCTCTCATGACCCAGCTCTCCCTTGATGGAGCTGATACTGCCTACAGAGTGCAAGTTTAGGACAGCTGCAATGGGTTTTCAGAGTATTTGGAGTTTGGTTTGTTGTGGGATTTTAGGATTTTTAACCATTTATTATTAGTTTTCCTGAGTTATCTATGGTGTTCTGGGACTACCACTGTTAAGACCAGAGCTTTTACAAGTGCAGCACTCCTCCATGCCCACTGTCATTGCTTTTGCAGTCTACATTTATTTAAACCACGTTGAGACAAATGTTGGTGGGACCACCACACTGTATCATTTCATTGCAGCACCCCAAAAATTGTAAGGCAAGTCAGGACTTTCCCTGTGAGACACTGCAGAAACACCTCCCAACAACCTCTTAACACTAAATTGTTTACAAGGGATGTTGAGAAGACAGACAGAGCATGGCAAATAGACATGACAGATGTGAGGTAATTTGTAATGGGAACACAATCCAGTCTCCCCACACCAAGACATCCTCCCAGCCAGTGGATTGCTCAGCCTCTCAATGACACAGCTCTTGGAATATTCCAGTGCTATTTCAGAATAATAAACTCCCCAGAATGCACATCCTTGGAAAAAGAAAATAACTAATGTTCTAAGCAAATTGGAGGAGACTGGTAATGTTCATTCACTGTGTTGAGATTACCTCCAGCAAGTGCAGAGTAAGAGAATAACAATGAGAACAAGTGGCTTGACTGTAATGAGTGCAAGCTCCTCTGCTGCTGGTTCTCATGACTCACTACTGCACTTACACACCATCACAGCTGAATATTGGGCAATGCCCTTTTTTATCGTTACAAAATGGTGAACCTTGATATAAAATTCGATTGCAAAAGGAACAGGAATGTGCAACATTCCTGCAAACACAATTAGACATTCTCGGTGTGCTGCAAGCAAACAGTCTCTGCTGTCAGCCACTCAATGCTAGATAAATATTCCCAGGGATGGGTTTCTGTGGAACAACAGTGACATCCAGTGGGAGCATGTTTAATCACAGGTATCTCCTCTATATATCAGTTCACACATAGATGTGTTTTCCTTTTCACTTTGTGTCTTTCTGCATCATGTGGCAGAAGCAGCAAACCTTTTCAGCATACTAAGTACTCAATGGCATCTGTGTGGAGGAGTCACAACCTTAGTGTATGAATATATGGGGAAAGTAAGAGTAGATGAAAGTCAGCAAGAAATGGTCTATGCAGTGTGTAAGTCACTACTGCCACTAAAAGGCAAAGAGTATATAAGTAAGCAAGGACAGGAGCTCCAAGTTTGTGGCCACTGATTTTAGAACTTACTACTTAAAAAACACCACTAAGTGGCTTTAATAGACTGTAACATAAACACAGACTATAAACAACTCATTCAACTTTCTAACACCAGAAGATTAAAAAAATATTTTTTTAGTTTATTTTTATAATAATGAGAGAAAGATATTATTAGACATCAAAAGGAAGGGCACTCACCACCTGGGAACAAATCAAAGTAACAGCTTCCTCTCAAAAACACACAATGTGCAAAGAGACAAGAAGCAAATGATGAAAGATCAAATTCACAAGCAACAATGAAGTTGCACAGTGGGGAGCTTGGAGATTACGTGAATATGCAGCATATTTACTGAAGCAAAGGCTGCTCACAGCAACCTCTAGTCCAGAGAAGAGCAACGAGGCTGGAGAAGGGAGTGGAGCACAAGTGCTGTGGGGAGAGGCTGAGGGAGCTGGGGGT
>JAWWLZ010000174.1:1059200-1073368 GCA_035041345.1 Poliocrania exsul
AAAACTTGGCTGTAATAATGCCAAGGCCATGGGTTCAATCCCCTGTGTGGGCCATTGACTGAAGAGTTGGACTCGATCCTTGTGGGTCCCTTCCAACTCAGAATAGTCTGTGATTTTGCATGAACAATCTTCTTCACTTACCTTCAAAAACCACCAAAACACTTCCAGATTTATAATCCCACATTTATAAGGTTTTTCACCAAGAGAGCCATTTAGTAAATGGACATGAGTGAAGTTTTGCTAAGTTTACTATTATAGCAAATTTGAGTACCCTGAAATGCAGTTTGAAATAGCACCTCTGAAAACTCCAAAAAGGCAGAGATTGCTCAGCATTTGTATCTATTCTGTTAGACCCTCTACTCTGCTAGACACTAGACTTAGAGCTCTTAAACCATTCAGTCTGAAAATTTGTATGAGGTTCATGTGTCAGGCTGGATTTTCATTTTGGAACATTTCAGCCACAGCAGTTTGGCTCTGTTTAGTTGATTTAGAGGTAAAAAGGGCACAGACGGCCCAAAGGTTGAGAAAATATGACACCACCTCACAGCACTGGAGAGGCTCAACTAGGAGGAAAAAAATAAACTGAGGAAGGAGTATATTATATATTGTGACTACTCAGAAGAGAAAGGAAAAAAAAAAACAAAACACAAAGACTTGGATATACATAAGAAAAAGTACTGAAACAGCTGCAAGGAATAGGGAGAAAAAATAAATCAATCACATTTGGGCCTTGTCATGCAATGATCAACTCATTTCAATACTGTCTTCTGCACTTAAAGCTGCATAGAAGGAATGCAGCAAAATGGATTATGGATGCAAAAGCATCAAATTATATTTATATAAACTAAGCAGACTTTCCTAGATGATACAATATTTATTTCAGGGAAATGTACCTGGTATTGCCCCACTAAACTTACAATTTCATTCATAATTCATTACTCTCAGATTCACATTTCAAGCTTGAACCTTGGAAAAAAATCTTTCTTTGCTCACCTGTAATTCATGAATTTAGGAGGCATGAACAATAAATAGAGAAGAAAGGTGCTGAAGTAAAGAAAGATTTAATTTTCTGAGTACTATATTAAAACCATGTGATGCAATACAAGCATAAATCTTACTAACTGCAGTTAGTATTTCTCAGCATTTCTTAGCTCTCCCATTTAGTTCATGAATGCTACTTTAAACTTAAGAACAAACAAAAACATGATTCACTTCACTGCAAAATTCAATATAAACAAATTGAGTTATGTAGATGATCCCTATTACATATTTTTAATCATTAGATCTTTGTAACTACATCAGTGTTTCATTTATGAAGCAAATGACTACAGTGCTGAACAGTGATCCCCTTTGTTTTGATAAGCACACTAAAGGAAGATCAGTCTTTGAACCATTAAAATTTGAAATTGGTAAATAGGTGACAGCCCATCAACTTCTGTATGTACCTGAATGTCCTGTGTATTGGGTAATTGCATTTGAGAAAGAAAAAAAATTCAAGTTCATGTTCCTGAAGAAAAGGCCCTGGAGGCTGAAGTGTCTGTGACAGAATCCTGAACCTGAAGTGGAAATACCAACGAAAGTCATGGGCCACTGGAAATCTGGGATGAGCATGGAATCCAGCACTGCCTCCTGCCCCATTCCTTGAGACAGGCAGGGAAACAGGCTCAGCCTAAGGCTGGACCTGAGAGGAGGGGGACGCACCTGAGGGGAGGGGGAGATCTGACCTGAGGGGATTGGGCAGACCTCAGGGGAGGGGGACTGACCTGAGGGCAAAGGGAAGATGGACCTGAACTAAAAAAAATTAGTTTTACTCAGTTCAAACGGCCACTAAAAATTAACACTACTAGAAGTGTTACATACAATTAAAATTGATGCTCACAGACATATTTGTGCTCAATTTTTTCTGAAGGCTCTGCTCACCTTTCCCTGCCTCTCTGAAGCTTTCAGCCTGGAGAAGAGTGTAGGGTGCCACAGCACATGGCAGCAGCCTCAGCCTTGGCCAGGAGAAGTGATGTCCATGTGGATGAGTTTTTCCTCCTTGCTCTGCAGTGGCTGAGGAAATCAGAGTGGTCTTTCCACCTTTGCTGACACACTGATCCTTCCTTGGCTTGTAACCCACCTGAGGGGAGGAGGAAAGAAGACTGACCTGAGGGGATGGGAGCAGATGAAAAAGGAGGGGGCAGGACAGAGGAGAGGGCAGACCTGAGGGGACTGGGCTGACATGAGGGGAGAGGGACTGTCCTGAGGGCAGGATGGGGGGCTGACATGAGGGGAGAGGGACCGTCCTGAGGGGAGGGGGACTGACCTGAGGGGAGGGGGAGGACAAAACCAAGGAGCAGAGGGAGCTGAGGGGAGGGGACCTCAGGGGACAAGAGGTGCACCATGAGGGAGAGGGACAGGCCTGAGAGAGTGAGGGGAAGAGCAAGGGAGGACTATGCGGAGGGGAGGCAGCAAGTTCTTTCTCTCCTGGCACATTCTCTAGGAGGAATCTTCTTCATTCATGTTCAATTCTGGGAAGCAGACTGGCAATTTCAGAGATAAACATCTGCAAAAAAGAGAACAACTGCCCTTTCCACCAGGAAAGCAAGCCCACAGCCTCGGGGTCTCACGTGCCATTGATGAGCCAAGCAGAGCACCACAAAGGCAGCAAGACCCTGAAGGAGCCCAGCATGCTCTTGGTGCATATCTCTGCCCTGGGAATGCCAGGGAGGTCCCTTGGCCCAAAGGGCTTTTCTCGTGGCCCCTCCTGAGCCCCAAGGTGCTGCTCCTCTTCCTCACTCTTGCCTTGCCAGTCTCCTCCTGAGATCGAAGCTGCTGGAAGGAGAACACAGTTAGGTCTGGGTTCTGACTCCTAACTGCTACTTAAACTTAGTCTTGGATCATTCCTTTCTTTCTATTTTTTTTATGTATTCCCTCTTTAACCCGTATCAATTCTGGTTTTAGTTTAAGGCAGGCATTTTCAAAGGCATTAGCACTAGATTCTGTGCAACATACACAATGTGATTATGCTGCCTAGCAATCATCTACACATCTACAATTCATACTGAGGCACTGAAAACCACAGAGATGGCAGGAACCAAGGAATTTTGCTCCTGAGGTTTCATCAGGTATTTTACCTGTTGGCAATATATTTGTTTAAGCCCTATTCACATTTACCTTCCCAGCAACAGCCTCTGACCTTCATGGCATAAGGCTGTATGAATTATTAATTATTTCTTCATATTTCATAGTCTCACTTGCATATATGGTCCAATTAGCAACTGACATATTTTCTTTACATACTAGAATTTGAGAGAAGCATTCAAAATTATCTGGGATTTTTCATTTCATGACTATACTCATAATAAATGGTGAGATCTCAATGTTAGCTCTTCTGAAGCTATAAAGACTTAATTTTGAGTTCCTAAAGTTAAGCATTATGTGCCAATTTGAGATGCACAGCCTTTACCATTCTAGCCCACATCAAAGCATTAAAAAGGTCTCAAGGATATCATTCTGAAGGGTATAAAAGAAAGCCCTGCCATACAGCCTTCCTTCCTGGAAAAAGGGGTTATGCATGAAACTTCTTTAAATGTTGAAATCTCATTATGCAACTGTGCAGATGTAGCCATGATCATGACTAAAAATTCCAGCTGTTTTTTGTTTCAAGGCAAAAATTCAGGTTTACTTTAACATAGCTTTCTCTGCATTTCATAATATCCATTTTCTGCTAAGGAAAAATTCATTTAGAACTTCTCCTGCCTCACACCACAATTATTTTTTTCATGCCAATTATGTGTGCATACAGGAAAAGCAAAACTGCTAACAATACAACTATATTCCTCTCTTTCTTAATATTATCCAGAATGCTTATTCAGCATAGCCTGCTAAAACCTCCATTCTTTCTGATGCTTTAATCATTTTGCCAACTTTTATCGTCAAGATGTTCACTCTGTCCCTCACACTCTGCCTGAGGTGTTCCCTCAAATCCTCCCCTGGTGGCCTTTTTGAGTCCCCTCAATTTTACCTCCATAATCTCTCCATCCCCCTGACATACCCGAGTTTTTCCCTCACCAACTGCATCCAAACAACTCGCTAGCCCTCTCACAGCGTAGCACAAACCTTTCTGCCCTCTAGAACAGCCCAAAACCTGCCCCTGGGATGACTTCAAACCCTCTATTTGAGCCTCTCACAGGTGGACGTGACGCTGGGGCTGAGGGGACCGGGGGCAGCTGAGAGGGGCTGAAGGGGAGCGCTAAGAGGGGCTGAAGCAGCTGAGGAGGCCAAAGGGAGCGGAGGCGCTTGATGGGGCAGAGGTAGCCTGAGGGGCCGGCGGATTCGGGGCGGTCCGTCCGGTTCCAGCCCCAGCTCGGTGTCTGCACGAGGGCACCGCCGCCGTGTTGCCGTGCCCGGGTCCTGGCAGAGCCCCGGCAGGAGCGGCAACGCCGGCTGGGCAGCAGTGCCCGCCCCAGAGCGGCTCCCCCCGCCCGCGGCACCGGAGCGAGGGCGGCGAGGTCGGGCAGGGGTGAGCCTCAACACCGCCTCGGTCCTCCGGCCCCGAGACCCGCACCTCGCCCGTGGGGGAACAGGAGGCACCGCCCGGGACTCGGAGCGGCCACCGACAAGGCCTGGGCTCGGCGCAGCACCGGGAGCTGCCCCCGGGCAGGGGCTCCGGCTCCGAGCGCTCCTCGATCCCGCCGCAGCCCGGGACGAGCGCCCCCCGCACAGACGGGGCGGGCGTGGCCGGGCCGGGTTTGAGCGGCGCGGGCGGGGCGGGGCCGAGGGCGGGGCCTGCACAGGTAAGGGGGCGGGGCCGCCACTGGTGAGGGAGCGGGGCCAACACAGGTGAGAGGGGCGGGGCTGAGGGCGGGGCTGGCACAGGTGAGAGGGCAGGGCCCGGGGCGGGGTTAGCACGGGGGGCGGGGCGGGGCCCGGGGGCGAGGCTGGCACACGTGAGTGGGGCCGGCACAGGTGAGAGGGCGGGGCCAGCACAGGTGAGAGGGCGGGGCCAACGCAGGGCCGGCACAGGTGAGTGAGAAGGGACTGGCACAGGTGAAAGGCCAGGGCCGAGGTTATTTGAGCCCCGGGAATTGCCCCCCGGCCCCATTGCTCGGGCAGTGCTCGAGTGGGGCAGCAAACCTGACGGGAGGGGGGGCAGACCTGAGGGGAGAGAAAGATCTGCCCTGGGGACAGAGGGAGCACTGAGCTGAAAGGATGGGATGGACTCGAGGGGAGGGAGAGATCTGCCCTGGGGACAGAGGGAGCACTGAGCTGAAAGGATGGGATGGACCCGAGGGGAGGGAGAGATCTGCGCTGGGGACAGAGGGAGCACTGAGTGAAAGGATGGGATGGACCCGAGGGGAGGGTTGAGGTGCTGAGGCCTGAACAACAAGCCCTGAGCCACAGCTGACCTCTAGATGAATCTTCCAACCTAATGTTATATTTAGCCATGTATGTGCTTATTAGCCAAAATTCCTCCTAGTTAATATATTTGTTACAAATTTATCTATCTTTCTGTATGTATAGTCTAGCCAAGGCCACGGGGATAGATGGCTGGCCTTATTAGAGTAGGTCCAGCTCCCTGATTGGGAATGTACTAATGGGGTAACTGGTGATGGATCTTTCTTAATCACTATAGACACTCCTTGTAGTAAGGAGTTGTAGTTGGGTGTATTGCTAAGCTTATCTTTTTGTAGTCCTTGGCTTCTTTTGTAATTCTTTGCTGTTTTGCACTATGGTAAATTTATACACTTACTCTTTAAAGTTGGTGTCTGTGTATTTTGTGCTGACCCTCATCTCCTTGCAAAACAGTGAGATAGGTTCAAAAATTCTAGAATACAATCAGAAAACGATGTTATAAGCATGAATTCTGATAATTCACTCATTCTCTGACAGTATCACTGTAAGCAAGTTAACAATGTTTATATTGTTAGCCTATGACATACCAAATGCTTTAGTTAGACATTTAGTCTAATATCTAATCATCTTCACGGATGCTTAGTGGCTATGGGAAAGTATTTCTGGAGAATTCCCCACACCATTCTGAAATAGGTGAGCTTATGTGCCCACTGGGGACAAGAATCTTCCTCTTTGATGTCTGGGAAAGGACCCAGGTAGATGGGCCAGCTCTGTCCTACCCAAAGTGCCTCAGACCCTTAAAGGCAGCCAAACATCTTAGACTTTAAGGTCTTTAAAAACAGGATTATGTACAGTAGGTTAAATTCTTTATTAATTAAACCTTGTACATGCAGTGGCTCTCCAGCACCTGGCAACAGACATTATTACATTTCAGAAATCTCTGAGTTCTACTTTAGGCTTCTATCTTTAGGGTTTAGTGTCTTTTTTAGATCCTGTTGAGTTTTCCCAGCCCAGTATGTAGCACTTAAGGCTGCAGTGCTGTTTGAGTTGAGGCCTTGCATCCCTAAGCCCTTTTGGATCGCTGCTCACTTTCAAAGATTGATACAACAAAGTACTTGGACCTGCACATTTTGTTCCTGGCACCTGCAACACGTACTGGAACCTCTTCACTTGCAACCTGCAAAAAGAACACTGGAGGTCACTCCAGTCTTGCTCAAGAACAACTTTTCCTAAAGAGAGGCAGACAGCGAGTTCTGCAATATTCAGTTCCATGTAGTTGGTTAAATATATCACACTGTGTGCCTTCTACACAGCTCCCATGATTTATTATGTTTTACTCAAATTGCACACTTATCTCAAGTGCTGGATTCATGTGAACACAAAATAAAGGCAACTGTCCTTGAAAGAAAAAAAAATGGGTTTCCTCTTAGTTCTGCTATGAAATAAAGATCCTAAATTCAAAACACAGAAGTTGGACATTGCAAATTGTGAGACAAAAGGAGCATAAAGTCTGTTTCCAAAAAACCTCCAAAACACAAGGGCACACTTTAGTAGTGATTAAATCAATTAACTTAATTCCTGAGACACAGGAACTGTGCTATTATAGCTATTACAATGTAATTAAAACAGCAGGAGACCCCTGGTGAGGTGAATATCTGTGTGGGACAGACATTAATGATACCATTTGCATTGATTTTGCTTGTAAAATCAAAAATAATGATTTTACAAAAATAATGATTCATCTTCTCTTGAACATTTTCCTTAACCAGCTCAAACCTTCTCTGTAGTAAGTACCAATTTCCATATTTTCTCACAGAAAAGTCCCAATAAAAATAAAAACTATCAAAAGTTCTTCACTCAAGAAATGTATTTAACGTTTCAATCAAGAAAGCAAGTGTTTAAAAAGTTTAAAAAGGAAAAAGTTATCTAAAGTTCTCAGAAACAGCTGTACTAAGTAAGTACTACTTCACTACAATTAAATGCAAAATTGGGTTCTGTAGTTTATGTAAAACAAGAGTATCTTAAGTTAGACTTTAAGAACATTTTAAATGTGTGACTCCCAGTAATACAATGGATTTCCCTCCCCCCAGGTTACTTCAGTGAAAATAACACAACAAGGCATCTGGAAAAGCAGGGAAGGAATATTTTATGTTTCATATAGATCAGGGGAACTTTTCCCTCTTAGTAACTGTCCTTGGTAAGTGGGCAAAATTCAAGATGTAGAGCATTTGAGATTTTTCTGTTAATCTTTTCTGAATAAAGTAACTTTGTGCAAACAACATAAAAGACTCAGGTGGTAACATTCCAAATATTGCATGGATCTCCAGGTCATTAAAATGTCAAAAGGCCTTCATTAAAAAGAAACAACAACAAAAACCCACCCAAAAACCCGAGGGCTGTGGTCCAATCCCCTCAGGAACCATTAGAATCTTACATGAAGGGGTTTTACCAAAACTGAAATTTGGTGTGTTGTTATCATTTGGTTTCCTTTTGTTTTCAATACTAAAAACATTCCTGCATTGTGTAAGACCTTCCTTAAAAAATCACTTGTATACAGATTTCAGAAAGTCTGTTTTCTGTAAAGAAAATTAATCTGCAGCACATCAAGTAAATAAAAAAAAAATAAAAGCAACAGTAGCTTTGCACTAAAAGCCCCAACAAGTCTTTTCTGGCACCGAGACCTGACTGGCAAACATGATCTGACAGTCCTAAAAAGATGATTTTATGAGCCTACTTTTGGATCTTTAGTAATTCAACAATATGAGGCAAGTTAAAGATTTATCATGAGTGCTTCTGGATCAGTAATTCATACAAAAAAAAACAGAGGGAGGGAAGCACAGTTATCAATATCACTCTAGTTATTTTTTAAAAAAAGTATTAACAAGCTGACTACAGGAGGGAAAATGAGGTAAAATTATTATCTTTACCCTTTGCAGCACAGGTACAATGTCAAGTTAGCTTTCCATTGTACTACTGCTGGCACAACTGTTGCTGGGGTAAAAAATATACCTACAGTTTGTTAGATTACATATAAAAGCCATAACCATGGAGACATTTTATAATAAATTAACAGCAAAACCAACAGAAAAAATACCACCATGGTGGCAGCTAATGCAGTGCCGGATAGTTAGGTATTTTGTAGTAGTTCCTGGCTGCTTCTGCACCACCAGGCTCGGGCGGGCACACTGAATTCGCGGACTGCGTTTGGGGCTGGAACACCCGACAGGCCGTGCCAGGGCTGGCAAACCCGACGGGCCGTGGCGGGGCTTAAAGACCCGAAAGGCCGTGCCGGGGCCGGCAGACCCGACAGGCCGAGCCGGGGCTGGAAGGGGCTGGAACACCCGAGGGGCCGTGGCGGGGCTGGAAGGGGCTGGCAGACCCAACAGGCCGTGCCCCAGTAGGATCCTCAGCGCTGCCGCCATTACGGCCCCTCAGCGGCGAGGCCGGGGCGCCGCCGCTCATTGGCTGCGCGGGTTGAGGGCGCGGCCTGGCGGCAGAACGCCCTATAAGGTTGCAGCCGGGTGTAAGCTTTCCCAGCGGCAGCGATGGCCGAGTGGTTAAGGCGTTGGACTTGAAATCCAATGGGGTCTCCCCGCGCAGGTTCGAACCCTGCTCGCTGCGGAATGGTGGGGTCACCTTCTCTTTTTCTCTCTCTGCGTTTATATTGGTTGTAAAATGCGAGTTTTACTCCTCGCTGTTAATCCTCTGCAGCAAAAAGAGAGATTATCTGCAGTTTGAATCGGCAATATGGAAGGCACCGCAGCGGATCATCTGATCCAACCTCCCTGCACATGGCACTGAACTGGATCCAGACAATCCTGGGATGTCTCCAGTGAGGGAAACCCCACGCTCTCTGTGGGCAACTTATTGTGGCGCTCAGTCACTGCATGGGAAAGTTCCTCATGTTCAAGTGGAGCTTCCTGGGCACCACTTTCTGCCCACTGCCTCTTGTCCTATTGCTTGGCACCACCAAAAATGGCCTGGCTCCAGCCTCAGGATCTTCCCCCTTTACATACTGATAACATAGAAATATCTCTTACATTTATTTTTAAACATAGATAGATAGATAGATAGATAGATAGATAGATAGATAGATAGATAGATAGATCCCTAATCCCTACTTTAGATGTTTCTAACACATTCATGAGGTTCGAGGCTGAACAGGCCCAGCTTCCTCAGCCATTCCTTAAAAGAGAGATGCTCCAGTCCCTTCATCATCTTTGTTGCCCCTAAAATATTTATCCTCTTGCAGCTCATTGGGCCATGTCTACACATTCTTCCCCTACTTCAGACAACAAATAATAATAGTACCAAAGCGGCATCAGGTCCCAGGGCAAATTTCTGGCATTGCATCTAAAACACCTGCAGTAACAGCACAGAAGTGCACATGAGGATCAGTGTTCTTTTAACAGCTCACTGTCCAGGCTCTGCAGGCAGGACAGGCAGTGTCCAAGTGCAAAGCTCAGGATTATTCCAATGCCTGACACAAAACCGGTGCCCTGATTTGCCCCAAGGGCATTGTCCTGCCCCATGCCCTACAGCTGATACAAAATAAATGCTCTTGTCAGCAGCAGGATGCTCTGTATGGAGTGCCTTTGCTCCATGGAATCTTCCCTTTCATGAAGCAAGGTGGTCTGATTCCTCCTAGACCTCCAGTGAGGGGTCCCAGATCATCTTGTCCTGCCATTTATGACCTTCTGTACATGCAAGACATGCACAGACACACATAAAATCTGTCAGTGAGGGGGGAAAAGCCCCGCAGATGTTATTTTGCAACTAAGAACCAGGAAAAACAAAAGAAGGCAGCACTTCCCCACCCCTTCAAACCCCTTTTCTGACTGGCTTAAAATGACCTTGCAGATGTGTCAGGCCCCTCCTATGTGTGGGCACTGCACTAGTGAAGGGCTGAAAAATTCACAAATTCAGGCCAGGAAAGGCTGGAAATAAGAAAAAGGCCATTTCCACAGAGGCCAAAATAGACCAGAGCAGGAACAACCACTTTTCACTCCTCTCTCTCTTAAAGACAAGAAAAAAACCCAACACAAACACACACACAAACCCATTTCTTCATGTTTTGTTACTGCAACTTTAATCAAAAAATAGTAATGGGAAGAAGAGGAAACACTGATTTACCCCTGCTCAGAACAAAATAAAGAGGGAACAAACAAAAAATTGTTTAAGCTGGCAGCAAAATGAACATTTCAAAATGCTCCCTAACGAGGCTTCCAGGGATTTCAGGGTTTGGTGTTTGTTCCTGTTAAGAGTTAGAAGTTACACTTTAGAGGGAATTTTAAACTGGTAAATAACTGACAATGGGACTGTGGGATATATGACAATAACAGGAATTTCCCTCAAGTTCTCCCAGGTGAAGGCACGTCCCAATGGATATTGGAATCAGACATCTCATCTCAAACATTGCAGAAAGGTTTTAAATTCAGTATCAACTCAAATATCCTTTGTTAAGGTGCAGCCCATGTGCTACTTTCTCCTTTAGCATATTTGTATTTTCACAGCAGCTTAAAACGTTGTGTTTAGAGCAGTACAACAGGTTAGTCACTCTGCAAAATATCACAAATTTGGGGGAATGTTCACATTTCAGATAAATAAAAAAACCCAACACGACAAAACCTACTTTCCACATACAAGGCTTGATTTTGTTTAATCAGTAGAGAATTTAAATTTTTATTTTCTTTTATAAATTTAAAGATCCTTCTCACCTCTGTAATCTTGAACACAAGAAAGAAACACTATTTTGTGTAATGCAGTTTGGGTAGTTTTCCAAATTAACAAAGAGATAGCATTAAAAGAGACAAATGACTAAACACAGTGGGCAAGCTGATCCTTTTCCATTGTTTCACTGAAGAAGTTGCCAGGTTTTTTTGCTGACCATTTTAAGTGTCTCATTTCCAAAAGACATGTTTCATTTTCAGGATATCCTTTTGACTTGGACCTTGCTGGGGATGGAAATGTCAAATGACTGACAGGAAAAGACGTGGTTATTTTAAATTTTGTATTTAAAAACAAGAAGCCACTCATCCAGACCCAACAAGCTGCAACAGTTTGTTCCTCCTCTGGAGCTTTTGCTCATTCTGCTGCCCATGGCCCACCCAGAGATATCATTCACACCAAGTCTGTGAGGAAGAGGAGGAGCTGACAGCCCTCTCTGCACCCACCCAAAATCTGGGGGCTCCATGGAAATTACCTGCTAGTAAATGATCAGCACTGACAATCCCAGCAAAGTCACTCCTGTAGGGATTGATGCCCAGGAGTCAAACTGCATCTCCCTAGAAAAGCTGTCTGCATTTGGAGCCAAGAGTCCTCCCATGTTTTGAGAGCAGCACTTCTGACAAATCAGCAAGCAAATCATTTTGTCCAAAGCACCGAGAGTCACAACACATATCAAGATTGGAAACATTGGCAAAAAATTTAATTTTCTAGAAGTAACTCCTCTCCCTTACTGCTCCAAGGGAGAAAGAACAAACCACTGTGAAGCTGGAATAGAGGAAAGAAAAATCATTCTCTCCAGCATCCATCACCTGTGACAGGATAGAATATCCATCAAAGACCTATTTAGAAGTTCCCAGTTTGTACTTTGTACGACTGGGATGACTCAGACACAAGCCCTTCAAAGCTGGGACAAACAGAGCACAGGAAGAGTCTCATCTTCATTAACAAGGGAGATGAGCCTGAACAGCAAAGGTGAAAGCACAAACACACCCCGGGCAGGTCTGGCAGTTCCTGTAACAGTGGATGAGTGTGTGCCTTGGGCTGCAATAAAAACACCCAGCACAAAGTGACTGATAAACGTCTCCCCATCTGACAGGGACAGAGCCCCACAACTCACTGAGCTGCTTTATCTTTTGCTGTGTAATTTCATCAGCTTTATAACAGCCTCACTGCTCACACTTTCATATCCTGAAATGAGAGATGAGCCTGCTGGGAAGGTGAGATAGCAATGTTCCTGCTCAGGAAATTAAAGCTACCCAGGATCTGTTTTAATCATCAGGATACTTGCTTCTATTATAGAACATATAAACTATGTGGTTTGGGGGGGTTTTTTGTAAAATTCATTTAAAGAAGAAAATGGCATTCACCTTACCTATCATTCACCATTGAGATTCATCATCTCAGCTGAGATTCTAAGTCATACACTCTGTGTATTCCTCATTCAGACTTGAACACTTACATTGTCACTTGGGAAATGTTGGCAAATACTGGCAAAACAAAGTTTGTCAAGAACTAGAACATTCTCAACCTTGTATATTCAGCATATATGGCACTCAGTGAGTATGACAGCAGTAAATAAAGATACAATAATTATACAAAATTCAATAAAGCAAATTAAATCCATAGAAACCCACAGACACCTGACTCTACTGGCTTATAATCACATCCTCAGGGAGCCTGAGATCCACCTCACAGCTCCTGACCTGGTTCAAATTTAAGCATGTGGAGCATGTTGTGTGCTCACAACTGCAGAGGCCAAGGCACCACATTGGAGATAAAATGTCATGGGGAACATTTGCTGGGCCTTTTCATGCTACAAGGAGAAAAACATCTAAAAATACTCAATAATAATTTAAAAAGGCAGTTTATGCTTGGCAGGTGGTCCCTGAGTGATCTAACACTGACTAATTTGTCAGGTGTTATTTCTTCACTTTCTAACATGACAAAGAACTAGGCTGCCCACTTATTCCAGTTAACTGTTGTTACTGGCCAACAGGTCAGGTCCCACCTGATTTTTGGGGAAAAAAAGAAGGAAGTAAAAAGCTGCACAGGTTCCTCTTGCCTTCCAGTACCCCTGGGCTTGCTCAGCTAGGATTAAGTTAATCTAACTCTCGTTGAGAAACAGAAAATTGGACATTTCAGGTTTAACATATACAGAAATAATAATTAAAAAGTCTGTATTGATGGTACTGGTGTACTGGGGCCCCAGTCCCAACCTGCCCTCTGTGCAGGGCAAACCCAAATCGCAGCACTGACCTCTGGCAGGCACGTTGCAAAACACAAGTTTTGCCATCAGCTTCCACGGGGTTAAGAGCCTTCCAAATACCTGCAATCACTCATCCAGGACAAATATCCCGAGGTTCTTTGCCAAAACAAACCGTGCGATAATTGGCTAATAACGCCATCAGTTTTAATGACACCGACAATGAGCTTGCTGTTCAAGGTCTGTTGTATACTCACTTCTCGAGGGAAATGAGCTCATTAGGTGCCAAATCACCCATCCAACTACCGCCTTTTACCTTGAGTGAAACGGTGAGAGGAGAATCTGAGCTGTCACCTGACTCACAGGGCTCCAGCTGGCTGCGTTCCCATCCTGGTGTCAGGGAGAAAATTATTACCTATTGCTGTATATCCCTCACATGAACTAGAGTTTCTTGTTACTACTGTTTGACACCGTTTTACAATCCCTCTTTATAACATGAACAGCAAGTCTTTCTTGAGCAAATACCTTTGTATGAAGCAGCAAATGCACTAAAAAAAAAATTCTAATAATGACATCTATCAGATATTAGAGAATTACAAATTTAATCTCTATAACGTTCCCAGCTGGAATATATGCAAGGGGAGAACATGTAGAATTAAAGAAAAATATTTTGGATAAGCAGGATGATATACTGTAAAACCAGCTATTGCTACCAAAGCCATCCAGGCAGGGATCAGTGGAGCTGTACCAGAACACCAGTGCTTTGAGCTTTAATGAACTGGTACAAACACAGCCAGCAGTAACACTGGTATCAGACCCTGTAGGGCACTCAGCAATAGGACAAGGGGGCACGATGGGCTCAAGCTCTGCCAGGGCAAATTGAAGTTGGAGAGCAGAAAAA
>JAWWLZ010000174.1:1122431-1133178 GCA_035041345.1 Poliocrania exsul
ATCTGGTAAAGGGACTGGAGTTGGAGCAAGGGTTGGACTTGATGATCTCGGAGGTCTTTTCCAACCCAATCCATTCTATGATTCTGTGATTTTTCTGCCACTTGAAACTGTCCAAATGCATGATAAGAAATCAGTAAGGGCAAATTCCATACCCAGTGTATTCTCAGTAATGCCAAAGGTGCTGTTCAACCCTCTGGTTTAGTTGACAAATGAAGCTCTGGACTCTACAAAGCACCTTCCCAGCTCTCACCTTGCCCTGTTCTGAGCATGACACACACACTTTGTGTTTACCTCCATTTGAAGAACACCTGCAATTATCATCTTTAAAACCCCACCACTTCCATCCCTTCTCTGCTCCAGACACAGAGCCTGCCCCTCTTTGTCAGGCCCTACAGTGCTCAGCCCCAGCTCCTCTGTGTCTCCCACACCTTTGCTGGTGCCGTGCCAGCCCAGCCTGCCTGCCCTGCCTGCCACAGCTGACTCTGCCTCTCCACACTCCCCACTGTCCCTGCTGGCACCATTTCCCACTGCAATTGCAAATCTCTGGGGCACTGCATCACCTCCTCTGCATTCACAAAACACAGCCAAAGTAGGTCTCCCTCCCACGGTCAGGACCTTCCAGGTACTGCCACAAAAGAATTAAATTTAGGAGGCTACAAAAAGCACATCAGCTCAACAGTCTTTAAAAGCTTAAGTGAAAGACCTGTGGCAAAAACTTACCCAACTCACTAATTGTTTGCAGAGTCAGTAATTTACTCCCATTTATTACACACCCAGGAATTAATGACCTCAGTTCTAGTGTCTATATTCAAAGTAGAATATATCAGTTCCCTGCCCCTGCCACTCCATTATGCTTCTGACTTCATTATCCAAGACACTTTCAGCTTTCTCATTGACTGAACTGACCTTACAGAGCAATTCAGATTATTCTGGATGTTTTCCTATCATGGATTATTACTTCTCTAGCTTTTCTGACATGGCAAGTCTGGAGTGACAGCATTCTAAATCCCTTTTTAATTGGCAGATTCAAGGCTTGAGCAGTGCCAGCCCTAAGAATGACACCTTAGCAACACACCTACTTAATTCCTCCTTGGCCAGGACCTCAGTCTGCTCAGCATTGGGGAACTGGGAAGGCATTTTTATGAAAACAAAGTGCCCATATTTAGAGAATCTACAGACTTCTCTAAAGGCATAAAACAAACCCAAAACATGGGAGGAAAAACCCACAGAAACCCAAATAAAAACCAACACAACTTACCATTCCCAATACCTGCTGCTGGAACCAGTTGGCATAGTCATTTCTGATATCTATCAAATCTTGTATCTCATGAATGTAAAATCTGTCATACTGTATAACTTGTCCTCTTTCATTTACCTAAAGAAGTGCAATTTATTTTTTGTTAGCTTTCAAAGGGATATTTTCCATGTTTTTCAAGCATCTGATACATCAGCCACTGATACCCAGCTACTAAAAAAATCCTAGAAAAACACCAGTGCCTACAAGAAAGCAAAAAACAACGTTAAAGACATGGATACATGGATTATTCACAATCCCAGCAGAGATGCAAAGAAAAATGAAATCAACAGCTGCCACCTTGAAACATCCCATGGTCTCACAGGAACAGGATAACACAGTTATTCACAATGCAATAAATACTTGCTCCTGTATTTGCACAAGTTTAACAACTATGACTTAATAATTCTGTTCTTAATTATAGTATGGACACTGTCAGCAGAGGAACACTTTTCATTTAAAAACATAAAGCTTAAAAAAATAGACATGGAAAAACAACTTTACTCAAGCCTCCCAGGAAGGTTTGTCTCTGCAGGGTAACTTGAATCCAGAAGCATCCACATTTTACTACCACAGCTGCTTTTCCCAGGGCCTGCTGAGCTCTGTTAACTGCCAGAGCAGCACAACAGCCACAAAGATTCTGACTTTATAACCAGATCATCCAGGCCCACCTTTCACAAATCCCTCCCCTGCAAACCCTCTGATGCTGAACCAGTGGAATATCCCAGACCTGTCACCCCATTTGGGGTCAGTCTGTGGTCCCAATGAAATAACCCCATCCCCATGTCAGGTGGGAATCCAGAATCCCCAGGGTTCACAGGGCCAGACAGAACAACTACAGGTATTTCTGAGGATGAAATTCTAAGCATTTTAACTCTTTAGTGACTTAACTGTTAACTACTACACAGCACACAGGTGCTGACAAAATAAAGCAGCAGAATAATTGCTTAAAAATGGCATAACATACCCTGTGCAGTATTTCCAGAACCCTGAAGGCTGTGTGGAGGAAATTGGTCAGTATTCTTCTGTCAGAAGGGGGAAGGCCAATCTTGCACAGCTTCAAAAGGTGCACTACGACATCCTTGTAGAGTTCCACTATCTTGAGGAACAAGGGAGGTTCAAGTAGAGACCACCAGTTTTCTGTCAATACAACAAGGAACACAAATTTGTACTTGCCACTGCATTGCTGTGTTATCCTTTCAACAAAAAATCATGAAGCATAATTATCAGTTACTGAAGACACTAAAAAAACACCCCTTTTAACACAGCAAATGCTCTATTGTTACACAGCAACTCTTTAAAAAATCTGTTCATCCAGACTAAGTGTCAATATCACAAAGTAACACTTGACAAAAACCAGATGGCTCAAACCCTGAAACCTCTGATTTAAGCAAACAGTCCTGAGGGCAATGGAAAATGATGGAAAAAAGATCTACAGTTCAAAATATGATCAGTTTGCTTTTCTTTACAGCAGACAAGCTCTTTACTTTCACCATAAACACAAGAGATGGGTTACAAGGCAAAAAATAACTGAGGAAGAAGAAAGTACCCTCAAAAAGGTACCATTTAAAAAGGAAATCTCTTTAAGCTGAATTTCAGCTGACAGGAGTCATGATAAGAAGGTGCAAGGAAGCAGAGTTAAAAATCAGAGCCACTCTCAGCTGCACATTTGAGGACCACACCTTGGCATCAGTGAGAGAAGATGAGCTGCTCAGCAGCAAGAGCAGGTGCTGCACTCACCAAAAAGACAATTTAACCTCTGCTCTGCAACACTCCTGTAACTGCCCAGAGCCTGTCAGCTGTCTGACCACGATTGTCACTTAGAGTGCAAAGCAAAGACTCACATCAAATACAGTTGTTAAAACTTGGCTGTAATAATGCCAAGGCCATGGGTTCAATCCCCTGTGTGGGCCACTGACTTAAGAGCTGGACTGGGTGATCCTTGTTGGTCCCTCCCAACTCAGAATAGTTTGTGATTCTGTTCAAATCCTCCCAAACCTGCAGTACCAGCTGAATTCACAGGGATGGCCTGTTAACTCACCCAGAAGCAACAGAGTAAGTGTTTCCTTACACCAAGCAATGCTAAGCTTTAACTCCCTCCCTGGGGAATTCTACAGAGCTGTAAATACCCAGCAGGTGCTGCCAAGTCTTTACTAAGGGAATTTCTATAGGTTTTCATCTGCAGAGCCATAGTTTGAACAGCAGAAATCCAGTTTCTTACCCAGAACTTTCAGAGGTGCTTTTTCTAGGTTCAGAATAGCTGCTCCAAAGGGAATTGCTAATGTTGTGAAATTGTTTTCATCACTCATCAGTGGGCACTCTGGGAGAGTGAGGTACAGCCTCAAAGCTTCAACATCTGGTAAGGAGCTGGTCAGTTTGGGAATAAGGTTCTTTTCCAAACTAGCTGCCACCTACAGCACATCATAAAACTCTGTTTATTGTAATGCAATTGAGAATTTAAACAAATCCCCACCTATAGAAGAGCTAATTTAGAAAACAATAATTAAGAGCTTAAATTAAGAGTACTATATTTTCAGAAACAAGACAATATGGTAAATATTAAAATAGAATACATCAATGTGTTATCTAATTGTCACAGCACAACACAGTTTCACACATTCACAGTTGATAATAGTGAGTAAATAAATATATTTAAAGGGTTGGAGCAAGGATAACAATAGTATTACTGGAGACTTGCAATGCAGAAAGATAACCCCAAACATAAGGAAAATAAGGAAAGATAACCCCAAACATAAGGAAAATAAGGAAAGATAAGCCCAAACATAAGGAAAACATGCAGCACAAACCTGCTGAGATATGTGGGAATGCTCAGGCTGTATGAGTTTGTGAAACAGTAGTCTAGCAGCATTCATATCAACCCCTGAGAATCTAGTGCTGGTTTTGTAATGATCATCATTGCTGCACAAAGAAAAAAAACACACAAAGACTGAATCCTGTGTTCTCAGCAACTCAAGGTTTTTTTCTCCCCTGAATTTCTAGCCTACTAACTAAGGAATTAGAGCATATCAGACTTCATTTCTGGTATGACCTTGGAAGCAACTGGAAAAAAGTCTTCTCTAACTGCAAGACAGTCACGTAAAGAGCTGGATCTACAACAGCCTGTGCACCAAACTGCCCCTGAATGATGAGCACGTTGTGGGTGGGAAGTGCAGTGAGTTTGGTGGTCCAGCCAGGCAGCACAGGCTGCCCAGGAGGGGCAGGGGCAGCTGGAGCTGTGCTGGGGCAGCTGACACAACACAGGGCAGCACAGGGGCCAGGAGCTGGAACTGTGGGTACCAGTGCCCAGGGAGGCAAGGACACCCCAGGAGGGTGTTACATCCCACACAAGAGGCACTAAGAGGCAACCACCTTGAGTGCTGACCACAGCAACACTTGTTTGAACCCTCAGCACTTACCTCAAAGCCAAAAAGCTCCCATTCAGGCATCCAGCTGAGGAGAAGGTTCCATCAATCTCACTGCAATTGTTCACAGGAAATGTTACGTTTTGTTTTCCTTCTACAAATCAGCATTTGCAATAAAAAAGCTGTAGGCAATCCCTAACAAATTACATGGTGTAAAGGATGGGACTCTGACTTCAATGTGACTAAAAGGTAGTAGATAAAACCTTCCATTCCAGGCAATGCTTAAGACAGGTTATAATAGCAAGCATTACAATTTAATTGCTTTGCATCCTCCTTTATTACACCAGAAGCAATAATCTTTGAGTTTTCATATCCATCTACTGCTATTTTTCCATGTGAAATTAGATAATTTATTCCTGTATAGCCACCTAAACTGGGACAGAGAGACAGTCTAAAGGATCTAAACTACTGAACAAGCATGAGAACAAAAGCAGAGCAAGAGCTCTGCATGTCATGAAATCAGTAATTAAAAATAGCTTTGCTGTGCATGCCCAAAGCCCTGTTAATACTCAATTCATAAGTAAAATTAGGAAAGGAAACTTGTTTCCTCAGCATCACTTACTTAGCTATCTCTACAGGAAGTCTTCCAGGTGGGAAGGTCAGCAATTTCTGAATAAAAGTTTCATTCACAGTCCAGATCTGCTTCAAAAGGTCAGGATACCTAAAATCATCTGGTGGCACCATATTCTAAATAGATTTCAGAGAAAGCATAAAGAATCAGATGTACCACACTGACTTGCAGAAAAACCAGCAGTGTGGCTGAGCATTTCTTTCTCCAGAATGACAATTTTCCTGCCCAGCCCACAACTCAGGGCACCAAAGCTGCCCACAAACTGATGAGAACACACCCAGGTTTTGGCTGTGCCCCCTTCACTGGCAGGGACACACCAGTCCCAGGGGCACAGAGCTCAACGTGACGTCAAAAGAATTCAACACAAATTACCAAACTAAACAGTACCAGAAGAGATACTTTTTCAGCATCAAAGTTCATCTTCTGCTCATACTCCTTGTACAGAACAAGCCACAATGGCTGCATTCATACAGTCTCCAGTTCACCTCAATTAGTCAGGCACAAACTACTCCAGTAATTATGGAAATTGCACAGGAGAAAGTTTTTAAGGAAGTTTTAACAGAGAAATTTTGAGCTTATACTATAAGTAATTTTTCCAGTCTAAACAAGTTTCTCTCAAATAAAGCAATAGTTAAAACTCAGTCAGAATTAAGAAAAAACCCAACAAACCAATCCTGGAAAGCCTGTTAGTTCTGCACAACCACACCAGGCTCTGAGCACAAGGGGTTGCTGCCAGGCCGACCTGGACTCAGTTTTTCTTGACAAACATGTTTCCACACTAAAACACATTTTAACTTGTGTCCAAATAGTTTTCACCTCACACACTCAACTCTTGGTGCTTTATTAATCCCCTCTGGTTTAGTATCTGCAGAGCTGTATTGGAAACAGTCCCATGGACCTTCATCTTGGTTTTATCCCCCAACTCGTCCTCCAATAGCATTTCCTTTCCATCACACATTGCCTTTTTTACTGGAAAGTCCTTCTGGAACTTTCTCTTTTTTATGTACTAGAATTGAAAGTGATTAATTCTTGTTCTTTTAAAGCTTAAGTTTTAAGACTAGCACAAAACTACCAGGTAACAAACTACACCCCCACCTATAACTTTCAGCAAAGAGCTGCATTTGTTTCCTTTGTGGAAGCATCATTGTGGGTAAATCTAAACTGGCTCCAGAGCAGAGGACAGCACAGCTGCAGTCAGGAGTTACTGAGGACTGGGCAGGAATGAAGAGCTCAAATATTTAATCATTTTTTCCTTTATGACATGAGAAGAAGTGCATTTATCCAAGAAAAAAGTTTATGCCAGAAAGTCTCAGGAGCTTCCTCACAGGTAACAGTCACTACCTGGCCCAAGTCCTCCACTGCCACATTGCCTTAGTGCCTTTTGCTTCCACACTGCTCCAACAAACTGTGCAATCCAGCCACCTTCAACACCAAAGCCTTTTAAAACGCATCAGAAAAGCTAAAATTCGATTTGGACAAGCTTTGTAACCAAAGTATATTTCATTTGTTACCTGTGGACAAAAGTAGTGTGCAAAACTTTGGTCCCCACCAGAGAAAATTCTCTTGACACAGTAACAACACTCCTCACTGTCTGCAATAGGAACAGAAAACAGGCCACTGTGAAAACGTGAAGCTGAAGAACAATTCAGGCACTGCAATCAGCACTTGGTTAGAGGAAGGTTCCTTTCTGCAGAACCTCACTGAAGGCCATCTTTGCAGCACAGCAGTTAAGCTCCCCTTTTCCCTGAGGTGTGTTTGAGCTCTAGTGCTCCCCAGGGACCCACCCAGCAGCAGGATGAGCCTGTCCTTCCTGCAGCAGGAATGGCCTGCAGGGAACAGTGGGACACACTGTCTGGCAGAAAGGGAGCATGGCCCAGACTTAGTTTGGATCTCAGTGAGTTTAAAACACTGTGACAGAACAGGAGCCAAGAAGTCACTGCAGCAGAAGGTGCTTACCTGTGGCCATGGGGCACTGAGTGCTGTAGGGCATCCAGTTTCCTTTCACTGTGAAGGGGCTTTTCCTGTTGCTGGTTGTTCCTGTGCCCAACTGCCCGTTCCCGCCGAGGCCGAAGGAGTAGATCCTGCCCGAGGAGGGCACGAAGGCCGTGGTGTGCTGCCTGGGGCAAACAGTGCAGGGCAGAAACCTGAGTGTTAGAACAGGCCTGGGCAGGCACTGAGCAGGATGGGAAAGGTCCTGCCACCCCAGTGCCCATCCCCTGATGTCCATGCCCTGCCACTGGCACACACTCCAGCAGGGAATATTCCATGTCCATGGGATGGAAACATCAGTGCCCACCCCCTGCTGCCCATGCCCTGCCACTGGCACACACTCCAGCAGGGAATATTCCATGTTCATGGGATGGAAACACCAGTGCTCAGCCCTTGCCTGGCCTTCAGAGCCCCTCTGTAGACATTGAGAAAAGCCAAGTTTGTACCAGAGTGCCTGCCCCTCCTGGCCCCTCCCACCCTTCTCTAGATGTCCTCTCTCCCATCATGAGCCTGTGAACAATCAGCAGGGAATTTCTGTAAACTATGAAAAGAGAATGAAAGCACATGATGCCAATTAAACTGCTACAGTGTCAGCTTTACACTTACATATTTCTTAACTCAAATAATGGTGAGCCTCTCTCTTTAAAAAATAATGCTGCTTCCCTCATTTTTTTCTTCCTACGAGTACAACTCCTTGAACAAGAGTATTTTCATGTATGCTGATAATTTTTTCCATTTTTTTGGTGCTACTGTAACATACAAAATCAAAAATCCATGAGGAACTGAACTGCCATAAAGTATCACAGGTATTTCATACAACAGGTTGCATTTCCAAATTTCACACTTATCCTCAGTGATGCTCATGTACCTTCTCAAACACATTTGTTCTTTAACAGGAAAAGGTGAAGTGACAGCAATAAACACCTTCACATTTCACATTATTGCTCACACTTGCAGTTGAAAAGATCAGAGCCTCTCAAAAAAATAAATTCCTTTAGTTCTTCTACTGAATGCTTTTAAAATCCCAGTAACACCTCTAAATATCTCTGGTCAGGGATCAGTTTGTCTTCCCTACCCATGAAGGGTAAGAAACCCTGCACTTCACCCTGCAATGGACAGGGAGTTGGATATGAAACAAGTTTTCTCTGTCAGGTTCCCAGTGCTGACCCAGCCCAGCCCAGCCCTTACCTGCCACAGGTGATCTGTGTGACAACACTGCCCATCAGCTCAAACACTTTCCTGGGGTTTATCTCGTGGCTGGTGGAGTTGTGGCCCAACTGCCCATAACCTCCAGCTCCAAATGTGAAAACCCCACCTTCCTGAACAAAGAGAGGGTTTGCATTACAGTTATATCCTGAACAACAATATGGATTTAAACTTTGTCTGATGGTTCTGTAGTTGTGGGGAAAAGAGAGAAAATCCATAAACACAAGAGGGCCCTGAGACAGTCAGCAATAGGACAAGGGGGCACAATGGGCTCAAGCTCTGCCAGGGAAAATTGAAGTTGGAAATTGGAAAAAAATTCTTTGCAGAGAGAGTGCTCAGGCATTGGAATGGGCTGCCCAGGGAGGGGGTGGATTCCCCATGCCTGGAGGTTTTTTAACTGAGCTTGGCCGTGGCACTGAGTGCCATGATCTGGTAAAGGGACTGGAGTTGGACCAAGGGTTGGACTTGATGATCTCAGAGGTCTTTTCCAATCAATTCTATAATTCATTGATAAGGGTCATAAGTTAATTGCAGTTATGAAAATGGGGCACAGGTATGAAGTATTACCTTATTGGTGCAATTTCCATATTATTGTACAACAGTCCTGTCATTAACTTGTTTCATTAACAGATACTAATCCCTGTTCTTCCTCTTTTCCAATTCTCTTGAACTACAACATATAAACTCACACTATTAAAAAACTATACTTTGGTTTTGAAACTCTGAATTCAAATTTTAAAGCAATTAGCAAAGAGGAAGCTGCTCTGCTCTCCTGAGGCAGATAATGCAGAGTGGGACTGAAACAGCTTCAGCATCTGAAAGCACAAGAAACCAGAATACTGTTGCATGGCAAGTAATTTTTTTGAAGTGTTTCTGATTCATTCAATGAAGAAATTAACCCAAACCTTCCAATTTTACACCAGAAATGTTTTCAGAAGCTGGGGCTTGCACAGTGCTAGTTACAGATTGCTGTTTGTTTTACACTATTTCCCAAACCTCACAGCAATATCCACTTCAGTATAACAAAGTTGCTGTATTTTTTCCAAAGTGAGAGGATATTTTAGGACAAAAAGCAATTATTTATGAACAGTCTTTTCCTTTAAGCATCTATAAACAACAAGTTTTGAGCACAATTAGGCAGCTACTCTTCAAAATAAGTTTTAACTTGCTGCAGTATAAAAATTCAAACTAACATATTTTAAAAAGCAAAAGTAATTTGGTAATTACATTTACCAAAAGTAAGTAAACACAGATTTATTTTTTTTCTCCAGAAATAAAGCATTAAAAATAATTCCTTTCCAAATCCTAATGCCTTCTATAACAACATTATAAATTGAACAGATTTGGACATGAACTGGCTATTTAGTCACTTGCCCAAATCTTGAACAGACAAAATTGTTTTCTACTCTTCTGTTTATAAATTGATACTTTCTATTGAGAGTGGCAAGCAGGGAATGTCTAAATGCCAACATACACTGATTGAAATGCTGAAGTCTAATCCAACTATTAAACCCAGATAAAAAGTCTAAGAGTCAAATATTTAATTAATTGTTGTACCCACTACAAAATAAAGACACCACCACTTGATGCTTGAAATACAATATTCTCACTAAAATGAGTTTAAGAATGAGCAGTAGCATTAAATATTTTATGCAGGTGCTAAATATTTCCAAATAAGTTTAAAAACAAGGCTCCAAATAATGCATTTGGCCAACAGTTCTGTATAAGGCAATCTGACATATTTCACCTCTCCATCTTAATCACCAATAATTAATTCTTACATCTCTGTACAAACTCACCACACTGACATAGAATACACTTTTTTCCCAAACCCACTTTGAAATAAATGACCAGTTTTCCATAGAACCTCACACAATAATACCCAATTCCTCATTAACAGTACTCTCACTTGGCAATAAATGAAATTAATTTCCCCAAGGAGAGCCTGTTTTGCCCATGGTGTTAATTGGTGAGTGATTTGGTCTGGTCATGAAAACAGCAATGCCAGAGGCATTATAGTCAGAAAAGACTCATCCCTTTAGGAGACACTACAGTAAATTTCAATACCTGCTTAATTTTAATAGTGCAATATATAATTTCCTATCAAAAACCTTGTATTTTGTATGCTCAATTTCACCAAGTCTGTAAAAAGTTGTCTGCTGAAAAATGTATTGTATTTGGGAAATTTTTCATAGAATCACAGAATGGATTGGGTTGGAAAAGACCTCCAAGATCATCAAGTCCAACCCTTGGGCCAACTCCAGT
>JAWWLZ010000174.1:1142309-1156524 GCA_035041345.1 Poliocrania exsul
GTGCCATGATCTGGTAAAGGGACTGGAGTTGGCCCAAGGGTTGGACTTGATGATCTCAGAGGTCTTTTCCAACCCAAATGATTCTATGATTCTTGCCAGCACAACTGGATAAACTATTTCTCCCTGCAAAAGTCAAAATGCAGCAAACAAGATGCTTATTTTTGTGACCTCATTAAAAAAAAAACAAAACACACACACACAAAAACCCCCAAACCAACCAAACCAAAACAGCCAAACAGTTTAAAAACACATTGCATTGTGTTTACCTATCTCAGGTGGTGAGGCATGATCAAATACTTCCCTAGCTATTATATCCTACCACGTTCAGAAGGGGACACCAAGAGGAGACTCTTCGGCTAAGTCATAGCTATGCAACAGCACATCACACATCTGGATCAGCCGCTGCAATGGAAGCTCCAACCTGCAACACCACAAGTTAGAAAAGACGCATTATTATGGTCCTTCGAGACTTCTGTGCTCAAACTTCAACTCCATCTCCAGCAGGCAAAGAACCAAACCTTCTCCTTTGTACTGAAACGCTTGTGTGTCCCCGTGGAAGGCGGGGCTGTGTTGTGCCGTGTTTTATCTCGGCCGAGTCGGTGGCGGCAGTTCCGTACTTTGCTCCGGCCCCTGCCCGACGTCACGGGGCCCGCTCGGGAGAGCGGCGAGCAGCGCCTGGACGGTTCGGGCTGTGCCGTGCGGGCTGAGGCGGATTCGGGGCTGAGGCCGGTTCGGGCTGTGCCGTGCGAGGGGGGCCGGTTCGGGCCGTGTTGGTTCGGGCCGTGCCGGTTCGAGCCGTGCCGTGCGAGGGGGGCCGGTTCGGGGCTGAGGCCGGTTCGGGCTGTGCCGTGCGGGCTGGGGCGGGTTCGGGGCTGGGGCCGGTTCGAGCTGTGCCGTGCGAGCGGGGCCCGGCTTAAGCGGGGTTCTGATCCACTGGGCTCGGCTCGCGGGCCTCTCCTAAGTGGGTTCTGATCCACCGGGCTCGGCTAAGGGGGAGTTCTGCTCCCCGGGGTTCTGCTCCCCCAGCTCGGCGCTCCCGAGGCTCGGCTAAGGGAGGTTCTGCTCCCCCAGGATTCTGCTCCCCCAGCTCGGCTAAGGGGGGATCGGCTCCCGGGGATTCTGCTCCCCCAGCTGGGGTCCCAGGGCTCGGCTAAGGGGGTTCTGCTCCCCTGGGCTCGGCTCCCGGGGCTCGGCTAAGCGAGTTTCTGCTCCCCGGAGCAAGGCTAAAGGGGGTTCTGCTCCCCCAGCTGGGCTCCAGGGGCTCGGCTAAGGGGGGTTCGGGTTCCCCCAGGCTTGGCTCCCGAGGTTCTGCTCCACCGGGCTCGGCTAAGGAGGTTCGGCTCGCGAGGTTCTGCTCTCCAGGCCCTGCTCCCCCAGCTCGGCTCCCGGGACTCGACTAAGGAGGTTCTGCTCCCCGGGGTTCGGCTAAGAGGGGTTCTACTCTCCAGGCCCTGCTCCCCAGGGTTCTGCTCCCTCAGCTCGGCTAAGGGGGGATCGGCTCCCCGGGGTTCTCATCCCCCAGCTTGGCTCCTGGGACTCGGCTAAGGAGGTTCGGCTAAGGGGAGTTCTGCTCTCCAGGCCCTGCTCCTCAGGGTTCTGCTCCCCCAACTCGGCTAAGTGGGTTCGGCTCCCCGCGGTTCTACTCTCCGGGGCTCAACTCCCGGGGGTTCTGCTCCCCCATGTCGCCTAACTAAAGGGGCTCTACTCCCAGGCCCGCCGCGCTGGGGTGCGCAGGGCGGGCCCGGCGGCGGCGCGGCGGTGATGGTGGCAGCCGGACCACCCCTCGGCACCCCACAACAGGGGCACCACCCGGCTTAGTCCCACTCCCGCCCAGCCCAGCCCAGCCCCGCGGGGGACTCACCGGTGGTTACGGTGAGAGAAAGAGAGAGAGAGAGCGGCGTGAGCGGCCCCGCGGCGCTGACAGGGCCCGGCCGCCGAGCGGCGCGTGCACGAGGCGCAGACAGCACCGGCAAACAGAATGTCAGTGATTCTGTGATTAGGAGTGAGTGGGAGGGAGCTGGACCCACCAGGAATTGCAGGAACAGTGTTCTGGGCAAAGCACTCCCTGTAAAGAGGTCTCCACATGGCGTGTCTGCAGTCTGGCAGGTGCTCCTCCTGACCTGCAGGACGCTCCAATCCATCTCTGAGACACAAAGAGTGGTTGGTTAAAAAACTTGGCTGTAATAATGCCAAGGTCATGGGTTCAATCCCCTATGTGGGCCATTGACTTAAGAGTTGGACTCGATGATCCTTGTGGGTCCCTTCCTGCTCAGAGTAGTCTCTGAGTCTGTGATTATGAGTGAGTGGGAGGGAACTGGACTCACCAGGAATTGCAGGAACAGTGTTCTGAGCAAAGCACTCCCTGCGAAGAGGTCTTGGCGTGGCAGGTGTCTCCTGCCTGGCAGGTGCTCCTCCTGACCCGCAGGGACCTGCAGGATGCTCCAGTCCATCACTGGGACACAAAAAGAGTGGGATCAGTGAGGGGGAGGGAACTGGACCCGCTGGGAATTGCAGGAATAAAGTGTTCTCATCCCGCAGTCAGCTCTCACTGAGATCCAAGGGCATCCCCTGCCCTGGGAGCAGGTCGGCTCTGTCCCTCCTGCAGAAATAAATGCTTTATTCTGGGTACCAGAAATACCCCTTGTCTGAGCATACCCAAGGTGGGCATGGTAAAATTTTCTCTTCATTGAAGGGAAGTTTACACTTTTTTCCACTAGTATTTCACTCAGTACTGGGAGGAAAATCCATTGCAATTTATGGAACTGGACGGCATTGGGAATCCAAATGAGGCTTCCTTATTTAGCAGCCTTTTTATAGTGGTTCTGGGCCCACCTGTATGTAGGTCAGGAAGTGAAAAAGGGCCAGGACCAGGTACCCTCCACAGCAAGTGGTTGTCCAAACTGGGGGTGAGGAAGGTCCTGTGCTCAGTGTCCTTTTGCCCTGTAATGGAAAGCATTTAACACAATACCAACAAATGTGATGTCTTGGTCCAGCCATTAAACGTTCTTTGTGTATGTAAATTGGTGAGATTTTACAGCACTTCTTGGGATTTGTGGTTGTAGATTTATCAGCAAAGCCCCAAATCAGAAATACTAAATTCATCCCTAGAGAAAACACGATGGCTGCACAGCTGACACAGGGTAATGATGCAGCACTTTTCAGGGCAGCAAATACCTGGCTCTGTTATTGAGAGATGTGAGTGATTCACCTTTTGCCATTCTCTATTTAAGAACACAAGGTTAGCAAGGCCTGTGACACAGCAAAGGGAGGAAAACACATTTTTGTTACCTTGTAAACTTCCTCCTCCCTTTATTTGTGAGCCCACCGGAACAGTAACTGTGGGAAACTGCACTGTGGATTTTAAATATTGTCGTTCATTGTGCAATGTGTCCTCTGACCAGAGTGTGGGGATATGGCCATGTGCTTGAAGAGAACATTGTATGCCCACTACAATCTTTACACAGAAAAGTCACTTGGTACAACTGGCTCAACAAAGTTGATATAAACCATGAAACATAAACCATGAAACAACATGAAACCATAAACGCAGTTGACATAAACCATGAAACAACATGCAGTGTTGCACAAATCTCAGCTTCCTTCTGTAATACACGCAGCTGTTTTATTTAAAAGAATTATTTTAATCCCCAAATCAGATTATTGTAAATTAAATAATTCAAACGCGTCTTTAAATGAAGTATAAACTGTATTTTTTTTCCACTTACCACAAGTATAAGCCATATTTTTATCCCACTTACCACAAGTATAAGCCATATTTTTTTTCCACTTACCACAAGTATAAGCCATATTTTTATTCCACTTACCACCTATCTAGCAATTTTCTTTCCTGTGCCAGAGAAGCCACATCTGACCTGCCTTCCTGCCTTGAGAGAGCCCCTTCCTGGGACTGCAGCCACACAGGCCATGGAGGGAAGAGACTGGGTGCTCTGATGCCCTGGAACTGCTTGGGGTCCCTCCTCTGCCACTGGGCACAACCCACCCTGCATCCCCTGGCACTAACCCTGCCCAAATGGCATTCTGTGCCTGTAGGGGTCACAGGAACTGTGGCTTGGTTGCACCTCAAAATTCGTGATGTCCGTTCTAGTATTTGCAAAAGAGCTCAGAGATGCAAAATGCAGTGTAAGTCTGGTTAGCACCAGGGATGGGATTTATTTCCTTCTAAGTGCCTTAGCACAGAGGGTTTCCTATTACCATTGCACAGTCTTCTCGTTGATGGTCATAACAAGCAGGAAACTATTTTAGTTGCCCTGCCATAATTAAAATAGCAATGCTTGGCTACTGCCTGGTGGGAGCTGTCAGCACAATTGGGGTTTTAAATTGTACCCCAGTTAATCCCCCACTGAGATAATACAAAAATGGGGGGAAATCATATATAGGGTTAACTAATATATACTTTATGCTTAATTACTGTAAAATATCTTTCAGATATTGTCTATGTTTTTGTAAGTTATGGCACAAAACTCTCTGTATAGCAAATAACAGGGATGGACTCTGCCTCCATTTTCTCCTGGCAACAATCAGAATATACTTCATAAGTTTAATTCCACATTTCAACCCCCTTTGCTTTATGCTTTGATGTGTCACAGACTACAGAAAATAGAAATGGGTGTCCAGAACAGCTGATAACACGAAATTAGAGATGTCAGCATTTTGCTGTGAGAAATTACCAACCTTTGTGTGAAGCCTTTGTGTAGAATATTCTTGATTAAAACAAAGAAAAGGCTTTGGAATGCAAATAGCCTTACAAAGAAGGGACAGTCAGACCCTTTCATGCTGTTCCAGTTTTACATTTCATCCTTATATTCTTCACAGTATCAGTATTTGGTTATTGGTAACTGAAGGTACCTATGCAGACAGACAGATGTGACTCACGTACACAGAGTCCATGTTTTATAGTCCCTGCCACTTTATGGCTGAGTGTGTTTTAGTTCTCTGCCCACCCTGCTCACAAACAATTCTGGTCAGCTCAAATGCAAATGTGCTTACCAAAGACCAATTATTTATTAACTGATGGCAACATGTGAAACAACCTGGATAGGTTTTGCCCTGTTTGTGAAGGTAAGTCACTATATAAATATTAAATTGACAACACTGCAAGTTCTGTGGCCAACTCGAGGCCTCTGATAAAAGGAGCCGGCTAAGGGTAAGAGGAGTCAGACCTTCAAATTAAGATAAGCAAAACCAAAAATCTGCAACACTCCAGTCCCCTCATCCTCTCAGGCCACAAAATACAGCTGAAATAGCCAATGGAGTGCTATTCATGGGATGACAAGCCCAAAGAAAATGAAGACACAGGGAAGAATCCTGGACACAAAGTCTGTAATGAAGGAAACGAGCTGACCTTTGTGTTGGGTATGAAGCTCCAATGTCCCCAAGCCCACACAGATTGCAGCTGGCACTGGGTGACCCCCCCATGCCCTGGCAGGGTGGCAGAGGCCACACAAGTGCCCAGGCACCTGCAGGTTGAGAGTGAAGATGCCGAACATTTTGGAGCATCCTACACAGGGGGTTGGGAGTGCAACCCCTTCCCACATGTGGCATATTTTCTTCCTGTTGAAGTGACATTTCCCACTATTACATTAATTTTTCTGTTGTAAGTAGATCAACAGGGCAGGTGGTAACTGAACACCAGGAAATTCCTGTGTAATCTTTTGGGGTTTTGGCTTAAGAGCTGGAGATCAATGCTGAGACAGCAGTTCCCATGTCATTAAGCTGGGCTTTTGGTCAGGCCAAAACTGAGCTTTGATTCTTAAGATGCCATCCTACAGGAATACAGTATCAATAACTGAGGCAGTTCTGCCTCGCAGAGAGCCATTTGGGAACACACTGAACCTCAGCTTATGAAATAGCAGCTCCAAGTGGTGCCACATGCTGCTGATTCTGACATGACACTGTGTCTTTGCAGGGCAGCATGATGAAGCACCCTAAAATTAGCCTTCTTACTATTCCGTAGAGAGCAGGCAGAAAGGTAGCAGCCTGCCCTGAGGAGAACAAAGAGGCACAGGAGAGGAGCAGAACTGAGGCTCCCACACAGCCTGGTCACAGCACTTCATGGTGAGCACTCTCGGCTTCTTTGCGAATTTCCGTGTCGGGTTGTTGAGTGTGATTTCTTAACCCAAGCCCAGGCTGAGCTGATTGGGAAGGAAGGAGAAAAAGTGCTCGTGTAATCAGAGGTAGGGAGGAGGGACCTGTTCTTTCTGGGGCTTGGGATTGAGCAGAAGGGAAAACTAATGGTGAAAATTACATGGATGGTCTCTTCTTAGAGGTGTGGTAGGAGCTGGCATTTAATTCTCAGAATTAAGTTTGTTGTTACTGGAATAGCACTGGGAGTGGAAGGAAGACAGTATGCTGGTATGGAAGTCAGAAACACCACAATACAGCCCCCTTCTGTTGAGTCAGACTGGTTTTTATCCTGATACTCAGTTCTATCTCTACCCAATTTATTGGTTGATGAAGTCCTTCGCTGTACAAGGAGTAAGATTGGAGAGCAAAAACTTCCAGGCAGCAGGAAGACACCATGTTTGGGAATGGGGACAGAAACAGTGACAGAAAAGATCCTAGACCTGAGTAACACTTGCAGGTGAGGAGAAAAGAGAAACTGTAAGGAAATATTTGAATATCAGAGGGCACAGCAGGAGTGCCATGAAGGGGATGTCCTGATTGCTGGAGAGAAGGGGACACAGTCCCCAGGAGGCAGAGGACCCTGCCCCCAGCTGGGGGTGACAGCCTGTGGCCCTGTGCCCAAACAATCGTGAGTACAAGCTGTTTTCTCTATTCCTGTGGTGGGACTCTGAAGAATAGCTGGGAAGAAAATAACACTGGGGCATAACCTGTGACTGGTACATTCAAACTCCATACAGCTGTTTCTGCTATTAGTTATTGCTCAGAAGTGTGGGACTGTTTTGCAACACAGATATTTTTGTTCTGTAAAGGTGATTGGCCAGGACTGTGCAGCTTTTGTGATTCATTTCAGGATAAGACTGATGATTTCACATGTATTACTGAAAGCCAGAGGGGTATGATACTGTAACATCTATTTTGGTGCAGTTAGCCACCAATAGATACTTGATAGAGCATGGACTGAAATGTGGTATCAAAGTGGTAGTGAGTCATTTGTATCAACTACAGCACAGGCATCTCTGTTCAAAAAGTGGATTAAATATTCACAGTGGTCAAAGGCTCTTGGGCAGATGGAAAATTACATTTCTCTTACAGAGGTTGTTATGAAATTATATGTGAGAAGTCAGAGCTTGGAGTCCTTGGAGTACTGTAACTCTTAATTTCCTATTATAAAAGTCTCAAACTTGGCATAAGAATAAAATATTTTTTAAAAATATTTCATTTTGGAGACAGAAGGTGAGTGAGCTGTTTGAGCTGAACAATCAAATCCTCCTCACTGTGAAAAATGGAAGCACTGCTGCTACACACACACAATTCCTGTGCAGAGACACCTGATGATTCCTTGTGTTCCCAGAGATCTCCTAAGCCAATATTTACTGATCTCCCATCTAGGAAAGAAAAATTTAGGAAAGAAAAATTGCCACGAATCTGGAACCTTTTGCTTCTGTTTACTGACACTCCAGTGGTGCAAAATGCTGACAATTCTGTTGCTGATTTTCTAATATGAGTGATTTAGATGGTCTATTCACTGCTGAAGACTTTGGATCAATGTGTTTGGGATGTTTCTTTGTTTGCTTGGTCCACCAGCACACAACAAACTGCTCCCATTTCAAACTTGAGGCTTGAGAGGGGAAGCCAAAGCAACTGTCTGTCATTTGGAAGCAGCACCAGTGGAGCAGCCCCCTGTGCCAAACTCCACTGCATGTGGCTGTGCTTTTAACTTGCATGGAGGAGGAGGAGGTAGCAGTGATTCATCCATCACCTGTGTCTGCCTGGTGAAGGCTTTCCTGTCAGTCATGTCAGCAAGTCACTGGGACACCACTAAATATGATCACTGAGCCCAGGCAGAGGGGATCACTGGAGGGATCCTGGACTTGACATACAGATATTTGCTTTCATAAAATCAAAATATAGGGCTATTTTCAGTGTCCGGGCAAGGTTCTAGAACAGCAAAATTACTCCTAAAGATACACAGACATAAATTTCAGAGTGGTCCTAGGGCTTGGGTCCCTGGAGATTTAAGGGAGACTGCTCCTGAGGCTGTCAGGAAAAGACACAGTATTTCCAGGGTATCCAGCTGGGACAGCAGGTTCTGTTCACCCTGTGACCCAGTGGAGACACCCAAAACCACACAGACCACCAGCAGGGAACTCAGCCTGAAACACTCAGAAAACACTTACACAAGTGTTTCTTAGCCAGTAGACTTGTACAAAAATATTGTTCCCAAATGCAATAAAATTTTAGCAAATACAAACAATTCAATACAAACATTGTTATATGTTACAGGCAAACTGGTTCTTTTACAGAAAATATCAGTATTACAAATGAAATTCCATTGAGTACAAATTCAATTTCTTGTTAATGTTTAATAAAATGAAGGAAAGGAATGCTTGTCATATGAAGAAGTGGTTGCTTTGTAATAAACAGTATTAGGATTAATTTTTAATTACTCTGAGAGGCAAATGACATGTGATTGTTTCCATTTTTCCTGACCTCTTGCTCAAGTTTGAGCCTCTCAATAGCTCATCACCATTATAAACCTGTTTGTGATGTCTTCTGTGTTTATAATAAGCATTAAAATAGTCTGTTCATAACTATAATAATCCCTACTGACTTCCCTACAGAATCACAACAAGCAAGAACCCAGAATTGTTCCATTTACAGCCAGTACAAGGAGCTGTGATTTCCAGTGAGTTGTATCTGCAGTGACCCCTGAAGAATCCAGTGTTTGTGTCTGCACATTTTCAAGTCAGGTTTATGAGCACTGTTATCTTTTGGCTAAGTTTTAGTTTAGAATAGTTAAGAACAATACATACAATTTTAAAATCTTCATTTTAGAACTTCCCACACTGTTTGTTTTACAGCTAATTTTGACTGGATACAGAACTCACTATTTGCCCAAGTAACAACAAAATAGGTACTGCTATTATATTGATTTTCCTGATGTTTTCTAACAAAACCTTGACAGGTTAAAAGAAATACCATTTGACAAGTAGAATTAAATTTATTTTTTTAAATGTAATTTAAATACACATATTTTGAAGTGAGATTTGAAAGCTCAAAGCTTAGCAAATAAACAAACACCAAGTATTTCAGGATTAGGAAGTGGACAGTACATAAAGGGTTTTCAAAAGCAGAAAACAATCCTTTTTGGAGCACTGTTACCCCTCCTTAATAATTCCAATAGCACAAGTGAAAGGAGCCCATGGGAGTGCACAAAAAGACTGTTCTTAGAGGGCTCATTCTTGGGAATCAAATAATCCACTGATTCTTGGATTTCAAATTTTATCTTCACTACAGCTGGGAAAACTCTGGAAGTTCTTCCCACTGAGTTCTTTCTCTTGGCCTTCCCTGGACAACAACCCAAAGCTGTTATTTTCCCAGCCTGCCTTTCCTCCAGGTCAAACCCTCAGACAAGGGAGTTGTTTCTCAGTGAAGTCAATGGTCAATATAAGCAGAGGCTTTAAGAGTATAATGTCTAAAATTTAGCTCAAATACTGAATTTCCACAGCCCCACCCCACCAATCAAACATGCCAAAAAGGGTTTGTTGTGCTTCAAAAGGCCTTTACTGATCAGATTAAATGAAATGCACTTACCATAATATTTGCATTTTCCAAGTATTACAGCTTGAAGTTTTCCAACGTTCTTCCTTTTCTAAAGCAAAAAAAGAAGTGAGATATTTAAAAAGGATTTTCAAAGGCACCCTAAGCAGAAAGAAAACTCCTTTTATAATTGTGGGATGGCACATGGCATTACTATATGTCACTGATACACCAGTTGATCTAAACTTGGCTTGTAATGTGTGTGGTTTATCAGATCACAATGTACTTTAAATTCTCTGATAGTTCTTTTGCCTCCTTCCACTGGGTAAATGAATGTTTAGATTGTTAGGAAATTAGATGGTTTTGGAGGCTGAGAACTGAATAAGCAGAACTACTGGTTTGAATGTGCTCTGGGAAAGTATTCATCAAGGTTTTGATTACAAGGTGATTTATTTGAAATAAATTAGAAGTCTTACTGGTGAAAAAGTCACCTTTGGCATAGCTGACAACCTGTATGGCCAGTCAGAATGGCCAGTACCTCCTGCTGTTGTTGCTCTGAGGTAATCTGGGTCATGATCTTTACAAAACTGAGCTTACATTACCTGTGTGTCCCTCGTTCTTCAGCTAAACACAGTGATTCTGATGGTGTTTAATAAGCTGGTACTAATGATTTACTTTAATTCTCATCTCTGTCCCTTCTGAAAGTTTGTGCTTTGACATAAAAGTCCCTTATTTTAAAATTAGTTCTACCAGTAAAGCTGTATCTTAAAAACCCCCTGGTGTTTCAAAGCTTCATCAGTATCCATAGATAAAATTTGGCAGTACATCCCTATATACATTTTGGCAAATGACGTTGTAATACAAGTCAGTTTGGTATGACAATGAAGACGCAACATTTAAAGTGGGAAGGTGACTCAGTGGCCCGAGGGAAGGCGTTCCAGACAGATGAGGCAGCACAAGGCAAAGAGTGCCAGAACCACCAGGAGGGGCCGGTAAACTGATGCCAGGCGTGCAGAGTAAGGTGACACACCGGAGTGCTGGGAAAACAGTCACTGTGTCACAATGCAGTCACCTCATGGGAGCCGGAGTTTGGGGATGATAACCTACCTATTTACAAAACGTAACTCCTGCGGGAGGAGTTTGCCCCGTGTGTACAGGGCGTGAGGCAGCGCTCCCTGCCAGCTGTGCGGTCCCTGCCAGCTGTGCGTGGAGCAGCCATCCCTGCCAGCTGTGCGCGGAGCAGGCAGCGCTCCCTGCCAGCTGTGTGCGATCCCTGCCAGCTGTGCTCTCCCTGCCAGCTGTGCTCTCCCTGCCAGCTGTGCGCGGAGCAGGCAGCGCTCCCTGCCAGCTGTGCGCGGAGCAGTCACAGTCAGCACTCCCTGGCAGCTGTGCACGGAGCAGTCAGCGCTCCCTGCCAGCTGTGCGCGATCCCTGCCAGATGTGCACTCCCTGCCAGCTGTGCACGGAGCAGTCACAGTCAGCACTCCCTGCCAGCTGTGCGATCCCTGCCAGCTGTGCACGGAGCAGTCAGCGCTCCCTGCCAGCTGTGCGCGATCCCTGCCAGCTGTGCTCTCCCTGCCAGCTGTGCGCGGAGCAGTCAGCGCTCCCTGCCAGCTGTGCACGGAGTAGCCATCTCTCCCTGCCAGCTGTGCACGGAGCAGGCAGCGCGCTCTCTGCGAGGTGCAACCCAGCAGAGAGGGTTCCCCGAGCGCCACGGACCGTTCCTGCACCCTCTCTGTTGGCACCAAGGCTGCCCCCGTGTGTCAGATGGGTTCCCTGCCGGGCTGGGTGTGATCTGCCTTCCCCTCCGGCTGCCCGTGTCTCAGTTCATCCTGTTGCACGCAATCTCTTCTTCCCATGGGGTTTGCTTCTGTCCTATTTTAACAGATTTATCAAATTCTACTCCCCTGCTACCTAAGCCATGCCTTTCTAGACAGCTCTCATCTTCAGCCAGTTCTTCTGGGTACCTCACTGAACAATCATGTTGCTGTCCTGCAAACTGTTAACCCCGGGTCAGCCCGGCTGAGGTGATCTGATGACCTCAGGCTCAGAGATGAGCCTGTACTGATAAACACTGACACTCTCATCTGAGCATGCCTGGAAAGCAAGAGATCTCAAGAAATTGTTTCTTATATGTACACTATCCATGGATGCCCTCTCCTTATTCTGTTCTACCAGCAATTTAAGACATTCTAATTAGGGGTGTATCTCATGAAGTGTAATTTTGGCAACTAAGTTATTGAATGTTTTGTCGTATTAAACATCTGACTTGAGCTGTTATTTTTTTGCAGTTCTGATTGTCTAGAACAGATTGAAAAGCCTCTGATGCTCAAAGCCCCAGCCATTCATTCTGGTCTGGGGTTCTCTGAAATCCAAAGAGTCCTGATCTACACTGCCATGGGACTGAGCTGCCCAAGGCTCCTGCCACCTGCCTGGCCCTGTGTGGGTCATTTGGACTAAGGGCTTCTAATATATTAAAGCCAAAGAAACACACGGGAAAGCCACTCTGCCTGATTAAAACAAAGACACTGGCAATACCTGTATTTTCTACACATAGTACATGTGTTCTTAGCTCAGACAGAAGTCAAGAACCTTTGAGTATATTTTCCTCATTACCATGCAGTTCACATTAATGGGGTTTCCACAAATAATAGCCACCTTTATTCTGTTCTTCTATATTAAAGGCATGAGCAAATGGACTCTCAGTGAAATCTCTCTGTTCTTTAAGGGCTTTGTAATTTCTTTGCAAGTAGCCTGGATGAAATTCTGCTCTCTGTTCCAGAAGTACAATGGCATTTAAAGTGATAAGAATAAGGAGTGAACTGTAAATCTCTGTTTGACGAATGTGTAATTGGCTGTAGAGACTGTGGTTACAAAATATGCCTCCCCAGACTAACCCTTAATCCACTTTTAAAAATACAATCCATAACGTGTTGTTGTGTTAATCACAACCCCAGGTCAAAAGAATTCATGGCCCTGTCTCTGGACAACAGCAAGCAGTTAACAAAGGCAGACAGTGTAGATGTCAGATCAACACAGAAACAGCTACCAGGAGAAAAAAAATGAACTCTTATACAAGGAAAAAGGGAAAAAAATTCAAATAATCAAATGATAAAGTATATAATATGGCTTTCACTTTAGTAACATCCCTGTATTTCCTTTTCCTGTAAGTTTAGGGAAGCAGCTACTCCAGTCTTTGTGCCAGTCCTCCTGGCAATGTGTTCAGTTGGTACAATCGAGCTGTGACTCTCCTGATCAGGTTGGGAGATGTATGTTCTGAAGAAAGGGAAAGCCAAGGGAAACTGATGGATCTGAATCTTCTTGGGTTTAATCCTGTTTTATCTGAGTAACAATTTCGACAAACCACAAGAAAGAGGAGGGCAAACCCCATAAAAGAACAGCAAAAAGAGAAACCCAGTGTTGGGTGTAGTGCCCTCTCTGACCTGTAATCCAGGAGAAGCAGTCCCTGGGTGTGTCAGGATGCTGCACACCTGTCCCAGCACCGGGCTGAGGCAGGACCAGCTGGGGCTGCCTCACCTGAAGACCTGAAACAGCACAGCACAGTCAGCCTTGTCTGCTGCACCAGGGTCTGATTCAACACAAGGGACAGGAAGACTCAGAAGAAAAGAGATAAAGTGAGGAAGTAAAAGAAGACAGAGAAGGAGAGGGGTCAGAGCAGGAATGCAAATTTCACATGTCACAGAGTGTTCCAGATTAACTGAAGACAGTAGAACTGGCATGATGAGATCCCCTTCTACAGTATGTTTTGGACTAGTCATGCCTTGCAACCAGGGCAGTGAAATCCTATAGTGTCCAAGTGGATCCTGTGCTCTCTGACGATGCTGGAGCAGAAACCCTGACTGTAAACCTCACACCTTTCAATTAAACTGGTTTATTGGCATCAGAGGCACACCAAGTTTCCTCCTGCTTCACTTGCCCAAAGAAAGTCATGAATGGAACAGCACATACACTTCATCTTTTGCCCAGTAATCAAACCCAGCTCCTGGGTTGTTAATTTTAATCCACTGATTTCAGATCTTGTGTTTCTGTGGATTACCAGACATAGTCTCCAAGTTATTGAATCTTATAGGTAGGAGTCCTCATTCATTTTATCTCTATTTGTAAATGATTTTTAAAAACAATGTGATATAGGAGGTTGAATAAAAGTTTTGTATTTACCAAGGATAATACTGCACAAGAAAAAATATCACAATTTAAAATAAGGACACAGTGTCCTCCGTGCTTTTAGGCAGGGCGTCTGTCTCAAAGAATCTGACACCTTTACAACTGAGTAAAAGCTTTTGCAATGGAGTAACAATTTTTTACAAAAAGATTTTACAAATCCACTTTTACTATTGCCACCCACAACATCAATTATTTTGTGTTCTGGGGTTTATCTCTGTGATTTATAGAAATGTTTGCAACATTTTTCAGCAGCACCTTTTCTACTGCAGCAAATCAAACTGCTGGTACATTTTAACCTATTGATTCATTTTGAGAAGCAAATAGATGGAACAGAGGGGTACAAAAG
>JAWWLZ010000174.1:1216094-1228098 GCA_035041345.1 Poliocrania exsul
GCTCCAGTCCCTTCTCCAGCCTCGTTGCTCTTCTCTGGACCTGCTCCAGCCCCTCAATCTCTTTCCTGAACTGAGGGGCCCAGAACCAAAGAAATGATGAGTCCCACCACACTTGCTGGCTCTGATTTTGCTCTCCCATGTAACCATTCCTCTCTATTCTTACCTGGTTCCTACACACTCTGTGCCTGCCAGGACTCAGAAAACATTCCTAAGACCATTTTAGCTCAGATGCTGCTCCATGAGCTAAAGCAGCCCTTGCACATTTCATCACTTCCTCCAAGAAACATTTTATTATTGCCTTTATATTTCAAGTCCACTATAAAGAACCATTTATTGCATAATAAAAAGAAATCTTGGGCTGTATGTGCTGTGAATTTAAGTGGAGTTCTCCACTTACATGAGTGGGAATTCTCTTCAGGAACTGCCTGTCCTTCAGGATCACACAGTCCATTAGTGGCAGGCAAAATGGTTTTGTAAAGGAGTGGAAAAATAGTGAAGACAATCTGAAATTTTAGGAAAAAAATAAATTGCTATGCACTCGAGGCTGCAGGAAGCCAATCAAAAACAAACTTCTTATTCCTTGGGGTTACATATGCAGACATTTTAAGCAAACTCTATATAAGATATACTTTGCATGCTAATTTTTGTACAAATGAAGACTAAGCTACAAATTAGGAAAACAACTTGGAGACAACATTAAAATGTTAATTTTAATATTAAAATTAATTTTCTACTCTTTGGTAGAAAATACATTTAAATATTATATGTGGGGTTGGTTTGGGGTTTTGAAAGTCACGTTTTCTAGGAATGAAATTGAAGTTTAAAATATAGAGCATTTTTTACTAAGTCTACAATTACTAGGTGAAATCAATGTTTGTTGTAAGACATCTGTGCAGAGGAAACACAGGACTGCTTCTTCCATGATTAAATATGTCTTTATCCTCAGTGCATTTGGGTTTCCCCTGGATATTTTTATAAATAGAAGAGTTGAACATATTTAGAGCAAAAAGCAGCTGTTCTGTGAATTCTTATTTTAAAAAAATCTAGATAAATTGCCCTACATAGCTCATAAATGGTGAGATGGAAAACAGAAGCCTAAAAAATTGGAATGAATGAAAGTTGTAAGACATGTTGATACATACCTGGTAAAGATCTCGACACTCAGACAGGAAGAAACCACTGACTTTTTGTTACTAACATACATTTTGGGCATGTGCTCTCCTAATTCTGCTTACAGCCACTGAAGAGTCACTGCAGTTAGAACTGTCACTCTAATTCCAAGCTCAAGAATAACTCTGGGTGTGGCAAAACAGGGTGACATGACTCAAGGAACCATAGAAGCAAAGTATCTGTAGCTACTTCCAAAACAAAACCCTGCAGAAAGCCCTTCCAGAATAACAGAGGGTGATTTTCCACAAATAGTTCATCAGAATTTCATACTGAATTTCAACAGTGAAACACATATGTGTGCAGTGTGCAACAGATATTTAACAAAGCATTTCTCATCCCCAGTGTTTTCATAGTAATGTGGTTCCAGAATTAGTGATAATTGGACAGATGTACCAGATGAAGTACTGATGCTACAAACAGAAATATTTCAGGTTTGTTCTGCTGTTCAGTGGGACAAAGATTTATGAGCAGACAAAACTCAGTCACAGAGAACACACCAAGCTCTGAGCATCAACACTTTTGCTTCATTTGGAGGCCTAACAGAAGCAATAATTATTTAAGGGAAGGGGTTTCCAATGCCCATTCCAGTGAAGACCAGTGCAGAAGGTGGCTCACAGCCATTGCCTGACATGCATCACACAGTAAGTGGGGAACAAGTATTTGGGAGGGAAAAATACAAGTCAAACAGTTAAGTTTACATTTCATGAAGTGTCACTCAATTATTTATAAAGGAAAGCTTATGAAAAGAAACTAATGACTTCCTGAATAGTTGTTGAGTTTGAGAAGTCCCAACCAACATGGATACAATCTGCTTTTCAGATTGCTTTCTGAAAGAAGCTTTAATAATTAAAAACTTTCTCATTGCCCCAGTTCACTCACCAAAAAGCTCTGACAGATCATCAATAGACAGACAGCTGTCTACACACTACAGAGAACTTCCTCTGCTGCCTCCTGTACTACAGCAAACAGGAAATCCCAACTTCCAGCTCAAAACTGCACCCCAAAGAAACAAAAATAGAACAGCATTATATAAAATCACAATTTTCCCACTAGTAATATTACTAATTGTTATAAATAAAGGTATCAGTAAACATTCACCTACCACTTCCACATCAAAATCTAAGAGAATGGGGATTATAATCTTATCACATTGCTCAGCAGCAGAGATTGGTATCATGACCTGATTCACAAGTGTTCACAACCTACATACTGCACTTTCAATTCTTAATAGTTTTTGGTAACATGAGCACAGATATTTTATGATTTCTGTTGGTTTGTTCCTCTTTGTGTGAGCTTATTACCATTTCATCATTCACTGCATACTAATCCATTATTTTTTTTAACTATATCTATCATCATACACAGTAGACAGTAAATTGCAATGCTGTGTGGAAGAAACAAACTTGGAAGAAAAATGAATACCTAAATTACATATAAACTGCAATGTCAGGTCCCCAAAAACACAAATCATATGCCAGTGCAAGTAAGAGAGAAAACATCAGTCCTGTTCTTGTGCACTGCTCTGGTATTTACCCTTTTGCACCGTGTTCTCCTTCCCACCTCAGCTTCAGGACATCTTTCACTAATCCAAGTGTTCCCTGTCATACAATCACATGATTTATTTGCATCCTATCCCTGTTTCAATATGAAAAACCCAGTACTGTGCTAGCAATGCAGGTGAGACAGTATCTGCTGAAGTTTACAGCTAATAGATTAGGGTGATGGCACAGCATTTAAATACTTAAGAAATGTATTTGTTCTTATTACATACATAAACTTGTCATTTATGGATAAGTAATATTCAAACAGTAATAACTTGACTACATGGTGGACAGCAATTCATTCTATTGTCTCTATGGATAACATGACTTCATGTCCCTATAAAGTTGAATCCCCTTTCTGTTTGCTGACAAAGATCTAATGTTATTCATAAGAAGCACAGCCCCATCTTTGAATAATTAACACTATTCATTACTTCTAGAGAGGCCAAACACACATGAAAAAACCATTCCTGCATGTCAGTGCTTAAAAGGGACACGGGCTCAAGCTCTGCCAGGGGAAATTGAAGATCAGAAAAAAACTCTTTCCAGAGAGAGTAATCAGGCATTGGAATGGGCTGCCCAGAGATGGGGTGGATTCCCCATCCCTGGAGGTTTTTAAAGTGAGATTGGCCATGGCACTGAGTGCCATGATCTGGTAAAGGGACTGCAGGTGGACCAAGGGTTGGACTTGATGATCTCGCAGGTCTTTTCAAACCCAGTCAATTCTGTGATTCTGTGAAAGGAGAGAGTTGCTCAGAATACACAGTGCCTCTTCCCCAGCTGTTCAGCCCAGCCTGAGATGCCCCAGCAGCTTCCAGGCCAGGAACCACCACACTCCCACCTCAGGGAGCATCAGAGCCTGCACAGCAGTGACAAGGGCAAAACGTCATGGTGGACTCAGGGACAAGACAGGCAGTAAGATCAGGTCTTTGGACACAGCTGCTCCCACAGCACAATCCCTCTTCCCCAAAACAGGGCTTAGCTCCTACTGATACTTTTGTTTCCTCTGAAAGCTGCTTAATTGTTGAAAATAACTCCTATCAAAGCTATTCACTGGTCACTTGAAAGAATGGTAAAATATAAGTCATGGCAGCAGCCAGCAGGGAACTGACCGGCCTTCCCTGCTGGAAACCCACCAACAGCTGTTGTGGGACAGCAGCTCCTTTTCTGCTTCTCCCTCATGGCTAACCCAGCCAGGGCTTGTCCCTGGAATCTCGACAGCCAGAGCACCCTTCCTGCAGCCTCAGCCTGCTGCCATCACACCAGGCATGGGCAGCCCAACTCCGGCAGGCTCTGCACGCTGTACAAACACATCTGCTGCCCCAGCACCCTGTCCTACTCCTGTACAAACACATCTGCTGCCCCAGCACCCTGTCCTACTCCTGTACAAACACATCTGCTGCCCCAGCACCCTGTCCTACTCAGGTACAAACACATCTGCCGCCCCAGCACCCTGTCCTACTCAGGTACAAACACATCTGCCGCCCCAGCACCCTGTTCTACTCATGCTTTCATCTCCCTAACCTCCTGTCCTCTTCTGCCTCTCCTACATAGACCCCTCTATCCCCCAGACAAACAAAAGGCCACTCAGCACATCATCAGGGCTGGAATAAAATCAACTGCTTTGCAAGAATGCTCAATCCTTTTTCCCCAAACTCTTATATTTTAAGGCTGTTTTCCAGAGGGTACATAAAACACACTCCCTACTGTAACTGGGAAGCAAGGATCATTTGCTAGTTGGTTTTTCTGCACATTAAACTGCCAGGACTGTGATAGAAGTAGCACAACATTTGGTGTAGAAAATCCGCCAGTAAGTAATTCCTAGAGTAGGAATTTCAGGTAGATTGTGAGCACATAGCATAGAAAACACTTTATTTACAATTTACAAAATCTGTTATTGTTTCCAGATAACATAAGATTAAAAAATAAAATTTAATCATTTAAAGTCTACAAAAATCTAGAAGCTTAGACTATTGTCACGCAAGCATTCTCATTTATGGTATACAATCACACACACATTTACAACCACTAAAAATAAAACATTCCTTCCATGACTCGAAACTAGCTCTTTTTTGAGCATACAAGAGACACCATAAATTGGATTAAAGCAAACCTACACAATCTTGGAACCCATACGTCAAACTTACAAAGTTTAAGAAAGTTAGTTCTCTGAGGACTAGAACACTGTTACATTATAAAACTTCTTCCATGGGAGCCACTCATGTGAAAACAAACCAAAGAATAAGTTTAAAGCTGACATAAAAATAAAAACATGGAATGAAGTTAATTTCTGGTGTTATTCCATTCAGTTACACCATGGTTCAACTTGTTCCATGATTTGCAGAAATACTGTCAGTAAAAAAAAAAAAAAAAAAACAAACCTCCACCAAAAACTTATTTAGTGAAAGAACCAAATGAACAGGATGGAAACAATTGTCAGAAAGACTTCAGATTAAAAGTATACCTTCCACCAGCATTAAATAAATTCCATTTTCTTAAATGCATTTTAAGTTGTCAAAGCAAATTTATTTTGCCAAATCAGTGTAAGAAGCAAACAAGAACAAGCTGTTATAACGCCAATATTACCTCAGTCAAGCAGATTAACCCTTGCTAAATATTAAATTACACATGTGGCCTGCTGCTGGTGGCCAGTCCTAGTTAGCTATCTGGAAGTGCTCAGGGTGGTAGCCCAATATCCGCTGTGCGTACGCGTCGCTGTCCGAGCCCAGTTTTGGTCCCGCGTAGTGGTGGCAGCTCTCGGCGTGGAAGCGCTCGCAGTGCAAGCTAAGCCAGTCTCTCTCACTGCTGTACCTCTCTGCTTCAGCCAGGATTCTGGTGAGAGCCATGATGTAGCTCAGGGCCATCTGCAGGGTCTCGTATTTGGACAGCTTCTTGTCCTGGCCCCACTGCGGCACCACCTTCCTCAGGCGGTCGAAGGCCGTGTTGAGTCCCTGCATGCGCCGCCTCTCGCGGGCGTTGGCAGCCAGTCTCCTCTTGGCAGCGCTCTCCATCCTCTCCGAGCTGCACTTCACTGCACAGCCTGCCCCACCTCTGCACTGCAGCTCCGAGGCCGCTCCTGAATCCAAGGCACTGGATTTACAGGGTTTCATATTTGATGCAGCTTCAGTGTCACGCACACAGAGATCACTCGGTAAAAATTAGGTGTCTAAAAAGTGGCAAGGAAAGCACTCTTGTGAGGAGCCTGCATACCTCTGGAATCTGTTTCCAGGTATCAGTGACAGAATATTTTTCTTTGCCTCTAAAAAAAAATAAAATAAAATAAATGGTCTTCTGGTTCTTCTGGAAATGTCCAAAAATTGCTCCTTTGGCTTCAAAGAATAAAGAATTTTGAATGTCTTATGCTTTCATTCTTTTCTTTAATCTCAAAGAGGGAGAAAATAATGAAATCCCCATTCTCAAAATGTATGCTGCTGAAGAAAATGATCCATTTAATCCAACCAGGATCTTAATGGATTAAAGACACATCAATTCCAAAGGAGGGAAGTCCCGATACAGTTCAGGAGAGTATTTTGAAATAGTGAATGGTTGCAATCTGAAGATGTAATTCCTGACAGAGCTCCCTCCTTCCCTGGCTCCTGCCGCCAGCAATGCCTGTGCTGCATGAACAGGATGAGGCTTTATAGGAGCTGCAAAGGCTAAACAGGTGGCAGCAGGTGGGCAGGCGGCACTCTGCTCCCATCCCAGCACCTTCCCACCCTGGGAACCACAGGGAGGGGGAAAAACAGAACAGTAAAATCTGAACATTGCAGCCTTCATCTGGTGAGAAGTCCTCCAAAGCCATTCTGTCCAGCCCTAACAACTTGCCATCTGGAGTAGTGTCTGGCTGGCCCCACAAGACTCTGGGCAGTTAAGCAAAAGGTCTTTTCAAAGGATAATCTGTTGCAACACAGGGGGAAAAAAAAATCCCTGTGCATTGTAGTATTTGTACATCAAAACACGTGAGAATTCTGTGTAAGTATTGAGGATAGAAGAAATAACTGTTCTAATGAAAAGGAGAAATAGCTTGATGGCATAGAGCAGAGAATATTACTGTTTTGCACATATGGTACCCAAATAAGCAAACTCAAATTACTTCAGCACTCACAACTTTAATACTGGATGAAGAACACAACATTGCAGTCAGAGTAGTATTTTGAGAAAAATGGGGTTTGTGTTCACCTGTCAGCAAATTCAGTGTCATGAAATAATTTAAATATATGCAAACAGTTAAAATGCAGCTATGGGTTTATCTAATAACAACTGCAAAAATATATAGTAGGTTGTGATAGTCACACACAAAAACATGCAAGTATAGAAATCATCTGAAAACTGCCTTTTTTAATACACCATATTGAAATATATACATGCATTTATGTAAGTTAAAACTGTCTTTTTAGCAGTATCTCTAAATAAGTAATGAGAATGAAAGAGATGTGAAAAACAGAAATCTGCTTGCTGGCAGTGAGGGATCAGTTCTGCTACCACTTGTAATGAATTGAAGCCACCAGATATACACCCACACCCCATAATCCAAACATCTTTCTTTTACTGTACTTGTACTATTAAAACTTAGGAGGATATATCATACAATCATTTTATGATGTACATAAAAGGGAAAAAAAAACCCTGCCACGCAATGATTTATTATCTGTATTGATTTCAAACTTAATTAAATTGTTACCAGCATTCATAAATTAGTAACTTTTTTCATTAGAGACTGAATACTGTATATTTATTTAGAACTATAGCTCAATTGTTTTCATTATGACTCCAAAACTTGGTGTAGTTGTAAACAGCTGATTAATCCCTAGCAAAAGCAATGACAATGAAGTGAGGTTGAATAATCCAAAAACAATGGGATGCAATTGAACACTAATGGACTCGAGCACGACAGATGTTGAACGTCGGCTGTTACGCCCAGTTGCTCTGCTCTTAATATTCTGCATCCTAATGATCATGAACAGAGATGATAGCTGGGCTAGGGACCCTCCATTATGCCATTATCAAAATGCAGGCCCCTTCTTCAATTTTTAAAGAAGTTTCATTAGGAATGTTCCACTTGGCTATCTGTGTACACTGACCTATTCTGCCAAACGTAAAGAACTACTACCACACGTTAAATGCTGCTTTCTGCCTGGCAATTTCTGATTATCCCTCTGAGGGAGAGTTGAGAACAGCACCTTACAGACCCATATAACCACATGTCCTTCCCAAAAGAATCAGCAGTTAGGACTTGTGAGCTATTTCTGTTTCTGGAGACGCTTCATGGGAAGTGCTGCATGTGCAGTATTAACAAAAGTGCACGTCTGATCTCCGTGCTATTGCCAGAGCATATTCCAGCAGCCTTCTGAGTCCAAAGCAGTCTGTTAATTCCTTTGTCTCTTACCATGAGTCTCAAACAATGTTTAATGGAAAGGAACACAACAGAATTAAGGTGTACCTGAAGTTAATGAACATTGTGTGTTCTCATGAGATAGCGATTACCCAATTCAGGTAATTAATCACTCAGTGTTAGGAGTGCTGCTAACTTCATACCAGAAATACAAAAAGCTCCCCTTTAAAACATCACACAGTATAAAACCATATTTTTTCATTTGTCTGCAATTTTCTTCTTTTAACATGTCCTGCCAGCATGAATTACAATGACAACTTCAAATACACTGAAATTCACAGTTCTTAAGAAACTTTGTATTTCACTTCACTAATGCACAGCAACATATCACACAACACTGCTGTTAATTTTCCCTTCCTAATTGATTCCCTACCATTACCATTCTTTGACTAACACACCACTCTAATCTCAAGAGAGAAGCTGTGATTTATCTCTCCTACTGAACAAACTGTAACAAGACCTTAAACAGTTTACTATCAAATCACAGGACAAGAGCCCAGATCCATCTGCATTAACAAACCCCTAACAGGATTTTATAGCTTACAGGCAAAGCTAAAAAATGCTCCTTGTCTGATCAAACACCTGCTTTGCATCACTTAAATTGTGTTAGTTTCTTGTTTATGAAAGACAAACACGACAAGTATCAAGGTCTTATCCACATCAATTAATTCAGTTCATTTGCACAGCCTCCTTGCATAGCCAGATGAGTGTGTTACTTCAAACTCAAAAGTACACTGCTTTATTGCTCAGTGAAATTTTCCCAAGTTTCCTTCACTTCATTTGATTTCCTCTGTATTTCAGCTTCTCAGTTAGTGCTTATATAATTTTATTCCCTTCCCCTTTGTTTTTAACAATTTCTCAGAGATAGTAGTATTCTAAATAATTTTTAAAACTATTATTAATATTTTATGTTTTCAAAAAGCTATTAACATATTCTGCTATGATATGCTGCTGTGGTGCTAAAAACTTCTCTAGATACCGACTTATATTGGTCTCATGGCTTTTTTACATCAACCATTTCTCAAGAGTTCCCCTTTTACTCTTATTTTATTGTCATAAAATAATTTCAAGCCAGAGGAGCATTAGGATCACCAGAAAGTCCTGTGTCTACTCAAGTTGCTCAAATTTTAACTTTTTAATCTCTCATTATGCAGGTACAAACTTAGTGCTACTCCATGATCCTTGCAGCATTACTGTTTTAGTGGCACTTAACATTAAAACAGTACCATTCATCAAAATATTATGTTTTCCTCAGAGAAACACAAGAGAGATGGGCAAGAATGCTATTTCAGTCATAACCCAAATTATTTGAGCATCTTTAAATCACCATGGACATTAGGGAAACAGAGGAGAGTTTCAGTGTATTAAGGAAATTAACCAGTTTCAGGATTTATGACTATCTACATAAACTCATAAAAATTGTCTGCTCAGTATCCAAGTTCATAACTCAGATGTGACTATCACAGCTCCCCTAGGAGACTAAAACCTTTCACCTGCACTATTATGGAAAACACAATCTAATTACTTTTGTTGTGGATTAACTGTGGCCGAATACTAAATTTAAACTGAAGTGAAAGCAATATTTCTGGTTACAGCCTAATTCCTCAATACCTTCTCTTCTCTAGTCATACTAAAAATAACACATACAAGCAAAGCAACAAACAAGAATATTACCTGTCCCTTCCAGCCAGAACTGACTAGTCCATCTCAGGTAGATCCTTCCTAAAAGCCTCATCAAGACTCCTCACCACTGTAGTTTGCAGTGAGCAAGGCTGCAAGACTGGCACGCTGCTTAATTAGCAGCAGGTGGGTAACTACCAAAATGTGGCCATCCTTAAGGACCCAATTTCCTGTAAGGTTTGACTCAGCTCACAAGACAGGCTGGAAATCACACACAGGTGTGCACAATCATGTCTCTTCCTGCCTTGGCTGTTTGCTTTGTTCTCCCTGTCATGGCCCATAGGACTGCCAGAGAACACAGTAACTCACAAGGGAACGTTGTATCCTGAGCTGAAGGGACGTTCAGACAGTAACAAATACTGGGATGTTGAGTGGCAATCTACACCTGCAAGAGGAGTTTGTGAGGATTTCACTCAGGTCTTCCCACTCTCGTACTGGACACCCTTTCCTATAGAGTCCTTCTAGAAAAACAAAACTGAGTAAGGGTTCCTTTCACCATGGTACTAATGGAACATGTTTTGAACCTTTAATTACTGCTCACTTGCATTTATATATTGAATATGATTACATTGTGCACCTTTGCATACACACGAGACACCTCACAAAAGAAGTTTCCACTTAGAACGGTATTACAACCCACTGCACAACTAAATCTGCATAAAAGGCTTTGGTGGGTTAAAAAGCTTGTGAATTTTCAGAGTACTTGGCACCACATCTATTCTCATGTGCTCAAAAATACAGTTCTCTGCCAAGGTCAATTCCACCTGCACACACTCAGTGACCTGCAGAAGCTGCCCTGGTGTTTCCCACACAGAGGGAAACACCAGCACAGGATTCACAGAGCAGCCTGGCACAATGTCCACTGGGCACTGCCCCACCAGCACCATGCAAGGAAGATCTGGCTGCCAGAGTCCAGCTGTGTGAGGCTTGTCCACAGCTGAGGTAACCAGCCTGGGCAAGGCACTGACCCCCTGCTCATTTTGAAACATGAATTAACTTGTTCAGCAGCACGGGACAGGACAAAAAAGCCTTAAGCAGCCATGCCAAAAAAAATCTTTAAAGGACTTCTTAGGCACTGTGGCACAGACAAGAGCAGATCCATCTATTTACAATGTAATTCAGTTTCTTTAACCACATTTTATTCTCCTGTATACCCAATTTCAATGAGACAAGAGTCTTCCAGAGAGGACCTTCCATTACTACATAGCTTGAGAATTACTGAGAGCACTAATGTATGCTCTGCACTGAGAAACCGATATGGGAAGAGATTTAGTTTACCCTGCTGGATCCTGATCTTCAATAGATGCTTTCCTAACCTGTCCTGTAAAACCTCTAACAGGGTAACTAGCAGCACAAGTGATAAATTATTATCTTTTAGTATACCACATACCTCAGGATTAGAAAGATTAAGTAGATGGTTTTGAAATGTTTCATCAGCTGATCTGACCATATTTCCTAACAGCAGAAGGAAGTACAAACTCAGGACTCTCAGGTTCAACTCCAGATTCTGGACAGTACTCCAGAGGCTGTTTATCTCCTGGTGCTTCCTGACTTGAGATCAGCTCAGTTGGTTAAAACTTGGCTGTAATAATGCCAAAGTCACGGGTTCAATCCCCTGTGTGGGCCATTGACTTAAGAGTTGGACTCGATGATCCTTGTGGGTCCCTTCCAACTCAGAATAGTCTGTGTGTGATTCTGTGTGATTTCCCTCTGTTGTAGCCTTTTCAGATGTCTCTCATCTAATCATCATCCTGCCCATTCCTCACACCTGTGCATCACATCCTCTCTGTAAAATTAAAGGGATCTTTGAGGGTAGAGGGAGGTGAGTTCCCATATTTCACCCCCTGTGCCCACTGCTCTCCAAATACAATGGGATGGTGCCTTTAACCTCAAACCAGAGATGTTTGTTCCAACTGGATTCTGGAGAGATAGCAACAAAAACTGCAGCATGTTATCTATTGAAACTTTTCTGTATAATTTATAACTGTGCAAAAAATGAGTAAAAGCATCATTTCTCTCCTAGTGACAAAAACACCTAGTCCTTCTCATTTATAGTGAAATCTTTTTCTTTGTATTGCAACTGTCCGTGGGACAGGCCCAGTAACAGCCTCTTGGAACACTCATCTTTCTATTCCTTACACCAGGAGGAGGCTCAGAGGTGACCTCAGCACTGTCTGGAACTCCCTGAAGGGAAGTTCTGGCCAGGTGGGGGTTGGTCTCT
>JAWWLZ010000174.1:1252057-1263077 GCA_035041345.1 Poliocrania exsul
ACACGCACTCACACTCACTCACCCACACTCACACACACACAGCGCGCCCCGCCACCCCCCGCGCACGGCAGACAAAGGAAGGCCTGGTGGGTTCGGCCCCTTCTTCAGCTGGCTTGGTTGAAAAAAAAACAACCATAAAAAAAAAGCCCAAAGGGCTTTGGAGCGGATGTGAAATGTGCTCTGCGTAAATGCCGAGCTTTCCTGCCTGCCCACGTGCGGCCCGCCATCCCCGCGGCCTTCCCTGCGGGGTCCGGCCCGGCCCGGCCCGCCGGATCGGTGCGGTGTGTCCCGTCCTGCTCACGGTGTGAGCACCCACGGCTTCAAACACCTGCCAGAAATCGAGATCCTTATCATCCATAACCCCAGTTAGCCAAAACCCGCCAGATTTCCTCTGAGGGGAGGGACTTGGACAGAGACGGAATCTCAATTTCTTTTTCTTATTTTCTTCTTTTTTTATTTTTAAGTTTTTTCAAGGTTTGAATTAAATCAAAGATGGACTGGACCGGCAAACACAATGGTCCCAATGATACAACCAATGATGGGACAGTGGTACGACTTCGGGGCCTGCCATTTGGCTGCAGCAAAGAAGAGATTGTTCAGTTTTTCCAAGGTACCTCCAGCATAGACAAAGCGTAGCGCGTTTCTTTAGAGCTTTCTTGTGTCTTTTACACAATGTTTTGTACATTTTTAATAGCGGATTATGGGGTGGATGGGAGGGATTGTGTTAAACTGGTTTGTCTTAAGTAAGAATTATGCCCTGTAAATGAAGCACAAATAACCATAGATGTAATAAAACACCGAATGTATCTATTTTTGTTGAGGTGGTAAACATTTTTTGCATATTGGGGTAAACTGAATGTTAGCATTTGGATCAGTTAAATTGCTTGATGGGTAGCTATGTTTTCTTCATGTAACTTAGGAGGTTGTGTTTTTGCGTAGTCTAAACAGCAAAGACATATGGGCTAAATCCATAAATGTTTAATGAAAGATGGTTGGGCTTGTATTGTTGGGTGATGGGGGAAACAAGGTGGTTTTCTTTTTCGTTGTTGTTGTTTAGATATGCTTTAAGTATTTGCTACAGATGGGAATGTTTCAGCCTTTAACACTGTTCCCCTTGACGGGGTTATTTGTCCTTGGGTTAAAGGGTTGGAAATCGTGCCAAATGGGATAACATTGACGCTGGACTACCAGGGGAGAAGCACAGGGGAGGCCTTCGTGCAGTTTGCTTCAAAGGAGATAGCAGAAAATGCTCTGGGGAAACACAAGGAAAGAATAGGGCACAGGTGGGGATGGAGAGTTTGGGATGGGGTTAACTCTTCATTTTTTGGGGGTTGTGGGTCAGTAATGCTTTTGGGGGGTTGGGGACCATTGGGGAATTGGCTGTTTTTAAGAATTTTTGTAACTGATCCTAAGTTAATTTCGGGAATACGGTAGAGTTGGGGGGTGGGGGAGACAGTATTGCCCGGGGTAGTTTGCTAAACTCAGAAAATTGTTCCAATCGTTTTCCTGTAGGGTAATTTGTGATAAATGCTGCTATAGCCAGACATTGTTTTTCAACAGTATGTTTCTCATACTGGAAAGACATGTTTTAAGCTTAATTGGTACAGCTAGAATTTTCACATAGTAATTTTTGCCTCAGTAAAGTGGGGGTTTTCAATACACTTAAGATTCTTACGGTTTTGAGGAGAAACTTAAGTTGTATGGTGTCTCTAGTCACTGCTATTGGCTTGTACCTCTAGTCATAGAAAACATAGTATGGCCTTTTGTAAAATGCAAACAGCTTCTGCCTGTGTTCTTACTGGTGCCTTGAAAATCCTCTCTTATTAGATACATTGAAATCTTCAAAAGTAGTAAGAGCGAAATCAGAGGATTCTCTGACATGCCGAGAAGAATGATGGGACAACAGCGGCCTGGACCCTATGATAGACCATTAGGAGGAAGAGGGGGTTATTATGGAGCTGGGCGTGGAAGTATGTATGACAGAATGCGTCGAGGAGGTGGTGGATATGACGGTGGTATGTTTACCTCATGCACAGAGGTTCTGTTGTGTCCTGTTTCTGACATACTTGTCAAGAAATAAAGAAATGGGAGTAGCTGCAAACCCGTTGGGTTTGATGTGTTTACCTCAAAAAATGTGTAATCTATCAAAGAAATGTGGCTTAGTGTTTAAGATGAATGTAAATAATAAGAATGTAAATAACAAGGGAACTGTTTTCAGCAGAATTTGATCTCTCATTTGCATGTTTCTGTCTGTTACATAAAGAGAAATGTACTTTTGCACTGTGTTCAGAAATGCAGGTTGAACAGTCTGCAGAGGCTGCTGGATGCTCAGAGACTGCAGAACTGAGTGTTGTGCCTGGCTCTGTGAGTTCTGGGCAGTAATGAACGTTTCTTTGTCTCCATTGCACAGGATATGGTGGCTTTGATGATTATGGTGGCTATAATAACTATGGCTATGGAAATGACGCCTATGACGACAGAATGAGGGATGGGAGAGGTAAAAGAAATGAATAGCTTGTTTAAAAATTTTTCTACTATTTGAGTTGTAAGAGTATTTTCAAGACCAATAATGGCTTCATTGTGCTATTTGCAAAGAAAGAAGGTTGTTTAAAAAGGGGGGATTGGGGAATAAAGGCTAAATAAGTTGCTCAGGATGCCTTCTGGTGAAGGTTTGGGTTGATAGAGGGGAAGGGCAAATATCAGGGGTTTAGTGGTCCAATTCAGTGCTTTCAGGAAAACAATAGTGATGACTTCTGGCTTTTCATGGTCTTAGAGGTGTGTGGGTTTTTTGGTCTGGGTTTCTCACTAGGCATGGCAGGCCATGGCTATGGAGCTGGAGATGCAGGGTCGGGGTTCCATGGTGGCGGTCACTTTGTTCACATGAGAGGGCTGCCCTTCCGAGCCACGGAGAACGATATTGCCAACGTAAGTACCACGGGGAAAAGGGCTTCCTGCTGCCAGCACTGGGCATTCAGGCCCTGTCTGGCCCGGTCCAGACTCTCTTACAGTGCTCAAGTGACTGGGGCATCTGCTCCATCAAGTCCCAGCTCTTTACGTGAGTTACGCAGAGTTAACGAGCTTTTAAAGATGCTGTCTGAGGTGGGATTACCAGAGGAGTCAGCAAAGCTGTATTTAACATTAATCCTCGCACTCCGTGCTCCTCTGTTTCCATAAAAGGTGTATCACAGAGACAGCAGTTGCTGTTATCAGTAGCCTCATATTAAAGGCTTTCAGAATTCGTTTAAACTAATCTAGTTTTGTGAACGTAGCAGCAGATGTGAAACTTGGATTGCTTAGTTTGCATATTTGTTTGTTGACCTGAGCCTATTTTAGGAGGGGCAGGGTGCAAAGGGAGCTGTGTGAGTGAAGGGGACAGTATCCCATTACTGGTGAGAGATCAGGGTGGCAGATAAAAGCCCATCTGCAGGATTTTGAGAAGGCATTCTGGTGTCAGTGTAATGTTATTTGTAGGGGGAAAAGCTTTGTTGGGATGCAAGGCCTGGTTTAAACATAACATGGCTCTGGCAAGAGGCAATCTTGTCAGCTGGACCTGTATATTATATATGCTGAACTCCACTCTTGACTCTGTGATGTTTTGTTTAAATTGAGATGTATTTTCCTGTGTCAGTTTGATTGTTTTGTTTAGTCTGAAGACTGAGAACAAGGGCCAAATACCAGGCTCTGATTTGGAGCAGTGAGGAAGAGCAGTTTGATTGACAGGCAGCTGTTTTTGAATTTCATGAGGTGTCCTTGCTTTGAGAAACCTGAAGAAGCAGAGCCAACTAAAATAATTTTTTTCCTGTCCAGGATGGCAGAATATTAGACTGTAGCTCAAAGCAGTGTGTCTGGGAAGGAGTTGTGTCTTTGGAGTCAAAGAAAGCTCTGTAGCTGCAACTCTTAAAGCTGTGTAGCAATAGTGGATTGTAAGTGTAGTCTGACCCAGCGTTGAAGGTCCTCTGTCACTAAGTAACACTTGGGATATTAGTAATTAAAGGTAATGTGATAGGACAACGTGAAATCGATGCAGTGCACCACTAACAATGGGAATGGAAAAAAAGTACCTGGCTTGAATTGTACATTAATGTGCTTTTTTTTAATTTGTTTTATCTTAGTTCTTCTCGCCGCTGAACCCTATCAGAGTTCACATTGATATTGGGGCAGATGGAAGAGCTACAGGAGAGGCAGATGTGGAGTTTGTGACACACGAGGATGCAGTAGCTGCCATGTCCAAGGATAAGAACCACATGCGTGAGTGTCGTGCTGTGAGGCAGCTGCTGAGGGCTGGGGGGCAGCAGCACAGGCCACTTGGCACACTGGAAACACTTTGTAGGCTTCCCTCTGGTTCCTGCAGGGTGGGGGGAGTTAGCTTTGTAACTCTGCTTCTGGTTTGTGAAACAAAATACAAAGTAGGGCTTCTTTGCTTCCTACAGAGCATCGATACATTGAGCTATTCCTGAATTCCACTGCTGGAGGTGGCTCTGGAATGGGAGGCTACGGCAGAGATGGAATGGGTAGGCATGGATTGCACACTTCACTGGTGTTTTGGTCAGTCTCAGGTGTTTCAGGCTTGTAACGTGCACTCTTTGCTCTGCAGATCAAGGCTATGGCTCCGTTGGTAGGATGGGCATGGGTAGCAATTACAGCGGCGGGTACGGAACCCCTGACGGCCTGGGCGGATACAGTGAGTACGAGTTCTGTGTTCAGTGTTGGTCAGTCCCTGCTCTGATGGGGGCAAGGGTGGGCTGTGGGCTGGGGCAGGGAAGGAGGGCAGGGGCTTATGGAGAGAGTCTGTGTGGGGCTGTGCCTGCTGTGCTGCCACATCAGGTGCTGGCTGAGGGAGCAGAGCTGCACTGGCCTTGGTGTGAGGGGCAGCCTCTGGCTCTGTGTCACCCACCCCGTTTCTTCTCCCTTCAAGGTATGTATGCGTGACCTTGTGTCAATTGTTTGCAGGTCGTGGCAGTGGAAATAGTGGAGGATACTATGGGCAAGGCAGTATGGGTGGAGGAGGATGGCGTGGGATGTATTGAAGGATGGCCTTGCTTCTGCACCCTGGAAGAAACAGTCTCTGGTCTACTAGACTTTCTTACAAAATTTAATTTCTTTTGTATTTGAAGAACTTTATAATGACTGAAGGAATGTGTTTTCACGATATTATTTGGTAAGCAACAGATTGTGATGGGAAAATCTGTTTTCTGTAGGTTTTATTTGTTGCATACTCTTGACTTTAAATAAATTTTTATATTCAAACCACTGATGTTGATACTTTTTATACTAGTTACTCCTAAGGATGTATTACATATTCAAGACTCCAGTCGGTTTAAGATGTTGTACTATGGTTCCATAAAGGTGGTTGTACTGTAACTCTTATGAACTCTATGTAATCTTGGTCTAGTGAACAAGTTTGAAACATTCACTTGTTTAAGGGGAAAAAGGTAGATTAATAGATTAGTTTATTTGGTTAAAACCTTTCCTAAACCCTTTTGATAAGTTGTATGTATTAATTGCAACACAGCGTAGAGCTGTGGAGGCTGAAAGTCCTTGTTTTGCCTGCCTTCCTTCTGCCGCCACATCCACCACCATCAAATGCACACCTGTGTAAAGGAGTAGCACCTGTGCTTTCTCCTCCTCCAAACCCAGCAGCCACGTGTATTTCCACACTTTGCTGTAGCTCTAGACCCTGCATTTCACACTTGTAACCTGCAAACTAGACTGAAACGCCAGCACAGCCTTTAGTTAACATGGCATAGGTCAAATACTGGTTCATTTGAAGCTTTTCACTTTGCTTTTTTTTCTTCACAAACATGCTTTTGGCAAGAGGGGGGGAGCTGGAAGCAAGTTAAGACTTCTTTTCTTTCTTAAATTTATTGTATTTAAACACGGTTCAGCTTTTTTATTTGCTGCACAGAACTGGTTTGTATTTGTTCAAAATTTGCCAAGCCATTCAATGGATGAGCTCATTAGAAGCCAAGATCTCTAAAATCTCTGTAGGCCCAATACTTACTCAGTAACACACAACCCAAACACACCAATAAAACTTTTTGTGCATTTGTGACATGTAAGATATGTAAGAAACTATTGTTTGAAGACACTTAACATACCTGATGTGTAATGGAAAAAGGTATTTATTCTCCTGAGCCAGTGTGATCTCCCAAACTAACTGCTTTGTCCTCAATGCCTCCCTTAAAATGTCAAATGTGATCTTGGGTATTGCAAGTCTGTCACCTGTTTTGCTAGTACTGTGTTATATCTGTAATAAATGTCTTCTTGTGGGAGAGGAGAATGGAGTTTATTTCACTAGAGAATGTGTTCGGGGTCAGACTGACTGCAAGTAAGAACTGGAAGGGGTACCTGGCACAGGAGGCTTTCCAAGCACTGGAGCAGTTCTGGTTAGGAAGGGGGAGGGAAGAGGAGTCATAACCATTGAAATCTCTGTTTTGCAGACCTGTGGGGCTCTTGGTCTGGTGCTGAAAACGCTGAGGTGTTTCCTGTATGGCAGAGGTCAGGACAAGGGGCAGGGAGCCTGTTTTTTCTGAGCACAGTGAGCTAAACCCCTGCCAGCTCTCTGTGCCACAGCACTGCCTGCTGAGACTCACCTTTGGAGAGCAGGGTGGGGCTGTGCTTGGAGCTGCTCTGTCCAGCCAGGCCCTCTGCAGGAACACTGCTGCAGTCACAGCCAGCGAGATCCCTCTGGCCTGGCCTGGCCCTTCACCCTGTAACGAGAGCAGCCTTCAGCAATGAACCTTCCAACCCACCGGAGCAGCACTGAACTGGCAGGAATTTTGGGATAACAGGCTGTGAGCAAAGGTGCCCAGTGGGTGAGGCAGGTGTGGGGTGTTCAGCCTCGGCTCTGAGCAGCCCCAGTGCCAGGAATCCCTTCCCTCCAAGCAGCAGGTGCCAACGGTGGTAAGTGACCCCCCTTGGAGGGGGAGAGGAGGAGCATGTCACCAGTGTCCTGATGCCCCCAGTGCTGGCAGGCAGCAGTTTCCCAGGAGGAATAAAAGGAGGCACCTCTGCTCCTGTCTGAACACTCACAGGCTCTCTTGGGTACCCCACAGCTCTTCTGTGCTCCTGGAGGAGGATTTAGGACCACAACCTGTCCAAGAGCAGGGTTTTCCATAAAGATCCACTGTTACTGTGGTCCAAAAATGTTAAAAGCAGGCCAGGGATGTAGTTTGAATGCAAGGGAACAGCCAGCATTCACCACCTGGCTCAAGGCAGAGGTCTTGAAGTCAGGAAAAACAATCTGAGCAATTACACACTTGTCTCATGCAGAGAGGGTAGCACAGAGGAGAGAAGATGGCAGTTAAATAACAGAAATTTAATTTACTGCATGTTATGGAAAGCCACTTTAAAAATTGCCTGTTTTAAAATTATTTCTGTTTAGTTGCATACTTCTTGACAAATGATTTATTAAAGCAGTGCAGATTTAGCATCATCTACATCCTCCACCAAACCCTGCTGCCTCCATGCCTGCCCCACACCAAGCCCACCAGAAAACATGCTGGGAATTCACTCAGGGTTTTTTAAGTGACATGAAAGAGTCAAAATAAAAGACTCAATTGCAAATTTAAATAAAGTGACATCATTCCCTTAGTTAGGTTGCAGATCAATTAAATTTATTTTTTCCCCAAAAATTATTTACAGATTTACAAGTATTTGATATTTTACAAAAAGTTACATCAGGTAATTTTAGAAACATTTTTCTTTACAAAAGCTACATAAGCAACTACATTGAGGAGTTAAAAAGAACAGCTGTGTTAGCTTTCAGGCTATTAACTAAATCCTGATCCTCAGAGACAAAGCTAAGCTAAACAAGGTGCAGGGACAACCAGAAGACTTGTTTCCAAGCCTCCCTTTTCCTGTTTGTAGGAATATTCCAAGCTGAAGGAGCTCCTGGGCTGGTAATTCTGCCCAGGGCTCGTCAGTGCTGACCAAAGTGGGGGGGCTCAAAAGTGCTCTGCAAAAAACTGAAGTTTAGGAACAAACTGAAAGTTTGAGAAAGATGGTGACAAAATGAAACTGTCCTGGCCAACAGAAAGGATGTGGTCCCCAGTACTTGATCCCAGTCTGTCTTGGTGGTTTCTAGAGCTACACAGTGACTGCATGAAAACAATGCTAAGAGACTTGTTCAAGGTTACAGTGTCAGGCAAAAGGTTTGTGATGGACAGCTCTCTTTTGATGGAAACACAGATATATCAAGTTAATAACCACTTGCAAAGATCACTCATCACAACACACCCTCCTCCCCCGGGTGCCCGAGGCCCTGTGTGTTCCTGACACAGCATCCCTCACAGCTGTGCCTGCACAGAGCAGAGTGACAGGGCAGAGCTCCTGCCTGCACCACGGCCTGGTAATTAAGGGCATGGAAAGGACTGTGGGATTTGGCAACAACTTATCAGAGCAGTGTGGTAATGGCCAGCCACAGTTCAAATACAATGTAAAACTAGCACGGGTTTGCTTCACAACGAGGTACCACAGGCACTCTGGGCAGGATTAGGCCCGGCTTGTGGCAGACTGGCCTGTAAAAGCAGGTAAGTGTATCACCTTTGTCAACATCGTTTCAACAGCTAAAATACTCATCAATACATGTTAACACTGAGTCTCACCTGAGCCTGCCCTGCTTCCTCCCAAAAGAGCAGCTGAGCCATTTGTTACACCAACATCCTCAGCTGCTTTTTTTATTTTACATGTGGATTTTCCACATTTGGTCCCATTTTCAAGAGAAAGCAGAGAAGTAACTCCTCCACAGTATCTCAAAGTTGCAACTCCACTCTGCTTACCTGGCAGTCTGGAAATACTGCTGTACATTCTTTAGTTGGTGCTGGGTTTCTACAGGAATAGCTAAATACCAGAACTAATAAATATCTTGTGACACAGCCCTAGGGCACGTTAGAGGAGCACCTCTGTATGAGGATTGCGTGGCAGGAGTCACAGACCCGGACAGGCTTCGGGGAGGAGGGCAGGGGCAGTTCATTGTCAGAGCAGGCATTGCAGAAGATCTCCCCACAGTTCCTACAATGATGCTAAACAGTGGGGAGAAGATTAAAAATTTAAATTTACAATGGAAATGCACCTGGTAAGTTGATAAAAATATAAACAATATACACAGAGGAAGCAGAAAAGTGGTTCCTTTCACATCTTGGGTCTGAGCATGGAGTCAGCTTCCAAAAGGGAATTCACACACAGCCCAAACCATGAGGCAATTTTTACACAGATCATGTTTGGATAGGACTGCACGAGATACATGGTCTGCCTAGGACCTTATTTTTATATATATATATATATGTGTGTGTGTGTGTGTGTGTGTGTGTGTGAGTGTGTGTATATATATATATATGTATATATATGTATGTGTGTATGTGTATGTATATATTGTGTATATATGTATAAATATGTATATATGTATATTATATGTATAAATATGCATATGTGTGTATATATGTGTGTATATACATGTATGTGTGTGTATATGTGCTTTTCAGATTTCACTCCAACTCTGGATTAAGAGCATACCCTGCTATATAAAAATATAGCATGAGCTATGACATTATAAACAGTGGATGCTTCTCTCAGGTAGCAAGTTGGGATTTAAAAGGTAAAGCAAAAACTCCTGCATGCATTAGCAAGCATGGAAATGAACATCACATTTTACTTTACAATTACAATAAACTCACATTTTCTTACTCCATTGTATAAAAAGTGTCATAAAAAGACTTCTACATGTGTCAAACTGTAAAAGTGCCAGAGTTGACAGGTGCTTGAGATGATGATTCTACAAAGCAGTTGAAGTAAGTTTTAAATATGCTCCTTTGTGGCACTTTACCAAAAGACATTGTTGCTTCTGAAGTTCGGGCCCAGCTGCATTGTACTGTCAAAGAACTAGACAGGCACCTCAAAAGTAACTCTGCATTCACCTGATCATTGGCATTTCACACCACACCTCTATGATAATTAACTTTTTCCTCATAATAGTTATAAACAAGTTGGAAGAAATTTTGTTAAAGTTTTACCTTCCTTTTGGAAAGCGAAAATTCCTTTTCACAGAGCTTGCAATGTGTGGCCTCTTTGTCCTTCAGCCAAACCTGGCCCTAGAGGAAAAATTACCATAATTGTGTGTATCAGATGAAGTTCAACTCTGGGCTCCAGGGGACAAGGCAAATGAAAGGTAGATCATTTACTGCCTGAATTGCTCAATGCTCTGGGACCAGTGTAATGTCACAGAGACACCAAAGCAGCACAGGATCACTCCAAAACACCACAGAACCTCAGGTGACAAGACAGAGCAGGAACAGTGCAAAGAGAACATGCTCCAGCTAGCAAAGATTTCAAAAGAAACAGTTAAAATAAAGTTTTCTTCCTCAAAATAATACTGACCTGCAATGCTTTGTTGGCTTCTTTTATATCTTCTATTTTCAGCTTTGATCTAAAGAATAAGATAACATTGTTTCAAACTTCTAGATGGTCAGCCATGGTCTACCAAGTGAAAAAGTTGGTTAAGGTACTTAAAAAACTATAAGCCAAGTCCTCTGACCAAGAGCACAAGGCCACAGTGTGTGACCCTGGAGGAAGCAGCTGTGCAGTGCCAGCCCACCCAGAACAGCCACAGGACACCCCCCAGTGATTCTAGAGGGCATAAAAGCCACACCAGGCACAGCAGGGCTACCTCAGAGACAGAGCATTAAATGGAACTGCAGGAACGAGGGAGGGGCCTCTCAGAGCATTCTGCTCACCGCAGGTCAGCTGCTTTCTGCACCCTCTGCAGCCTGGGCACTGTGCTGGCATTGCCTGGGGCAGAGATAACTCCCCTGACAGCAGACAGTGTGGGCTGTGCTTTGGGTTTGTGCTAAACAGTGTTGATAATAGACATGTTTTTGTTATTGCTCAGCAGAGCTCACACAGAGCCAAGGCCTTTCCTGCTCCCTCTGCTGCCACACTGGGGAGGAGACTGGGCTGATGGGAAGCTGGGAGGGGACACAGATGGGAGAGGGGATCCCACCTGACCAAAGGGATGTTCCAGACC
>JAWWLZ010000174.1:1265114-1279373 GCA_035041345.1 Poliocrania exsul
AACAGCTTGTTTCTAAAGTGAACCAAACCAAGCAGCCACACTGCCCTTGGTGATGCAGACAATGACTGCACATCTCTGGGACCCAGAGAAGTTACTTAATTTTACACCCTTAAATGTCAATCTTCTATTTCAGACTAAGGTTTATGGCACTTTGAACAGAACTGAAAACAAAAGAGGATGGGCTTTAAATTACTATTTTTATTGAGCTTTCTGTGTAACTGAGGTAAAGAGGGGCATGGATTGTGTTAGTCTAACTGAAGTCCAGTTGGAATTAGGGCTGCTCCAATGGGAGAGCCAGTCTAGCTCGAGTTTTACTCTCAGTTTCATGGAAGAGCTGGCATTTAGAGTGTCATGGAGAAACCAAAGGGTGGAAGAACTGCTCAACATTGGAGATCTCAGCTGGGAAAAGAGGCAGAAAATCTCAGAGTGCTCCTGCAAGGGGGAAACCTGTGCCCACTCTCTTTCTCCTGCTTTAAACCCAAAACCATTTTCAAAGGTAAGATTATATTTTGGGGCATCTGTGTGTTAACATTCAGAGTTGTGAGAGAGGCAGGGAGGGTTAGTAGTGAGATCAGAAATAAGTGATTTTTAACCCTCAATCTTCGTGCCACAGATTTACTTCAATACTTGATGTGTTATCTCCCCAAGTAGGGAGAATACCTGTCCTTACAGGGAGCTTTTATCATTCCATATTTCTTTAAATTGGTACTGAATGATTTAGCAGGAGAAAGACTAAAGGGTTGGCTTTTATATTAGTTTTTAACTTTTAGAACTCTAGGGGATTTTTATTTTTTATTTCCTGTGCAGTGGTAAGTTAAGCCACTTCCACCTTATGAATTAGGCAGATCAACCAGACTATTCTTAGGCCATTTCTGTTTAAGATTTTACTCCAATATGCTTGTGGGTTTTGTTAAAATTGTGTATTACTACTACTACACTGTACATTTCCTCCACTTACAATAATTTCCTTGTGAATTAAACTGGTGCTTTCAGACAAAAAATAATCCTGTTCTGCCCCTTCCTTTCAGGCTGCACATCCTTTCAGAGGCACTCAAAGCCAGCTGGACTTTGCTGGAATGGCACATTTTCTTCTGCCTTGCCAGCACCTGACATTAAGATCTTCAGCATTTACATTCTGTTCCAAACCACTTCTCAACAAGCAGGACACAGGACACATTGCCATGTGGAATGTTTAGTGCTGTGGATTTTCCCAAGCAGCAAAGACATACTCACAGCTGCTTCTCCTTCTGGGAGAACTCGTTCTGCAGACTTTCAGACTTATTCACATACTCCTGTTTAAGTTTCTCATCCTCGGCCTCAGCCTCCATTTGGGCCTTCTCTGCTTGCTGCAATCTGGTGTAATTCAAATCAACTTTGGGTAAAACTGAAGCTAGAACTAGGGTGTAGAGGGTGAAGAAGACAAATAAAAGAAAAATGGGGAAATAGAAACATTTCTAAATAAAAACAAAGCCTGGGGGAAGCTCACAAACTCAAACGAGAAACCCATACAATGCCTGGAGAGAACTAGCTCGTGGCTTTTCACACTCAGAGAGCAATCACTGCAAGTAATCACTGCTTTATTTTCTGCTCATGAGTAACAGGTGCCAAAGCATGATGATACATAGGTTAGAATTGAAGCACATAATGATGCCTTTCTTTTTCCTTCAGCATAGTTCATGTGGTATTTTTTTGAAGCTTTTTTCCCCCCAAATAAATCCTGTAAAAGTACTTGGCTTGCACTAATCACCCATTAAGATGGGGCAGAGCATGAGTGGTGCAAAAGCAGCTCCAAACAATTGAGGCGTAAGGCTGAATACAGAGCACTGCAATCAAACAGCAAAGAACTTCACTGGCCTAATACATCAAAGCACACCCTGACAGGTCCCACCACATCTATAGAACTATCTCAACTACATCATATTCTTAAATTTATTTAAATAAACTGTATTAAAAATAACACATTCTTACACTGGTTAAAATAGCTCCATACTATAGACAAATAAAAATGACTCATCAAGAAATGAGGGATTGGGGTTTTTATTGGATCTTTTCTTTCTGGATTCCAGGGGTTTGTGCCTGCTTCAGCTGACACTCCCCTTGGAATCCTTTAGCTCACTGTGGGTCCTCTCTGCTTGGTCACCTCCTCAGTGCAAAAAGAGATGGATGGATTGTAACAAAAATAAACGTACCAGAAGGGGACTTGTGCTATGTCAGGCTATGTCTGTGTGGGTGAAAAGGCAGGAAAGAGCCTGTACAACACCACTGGATGTCCCCACCTGAGGCACTGTATTAAACAAACTGCTCAAGGGCCTCTCAGGCAAGTGGTGGGAGAAATCACAGAACTCACCTCCAGTGCCAGCTAAACTGAAGGTGAGTCAGCAATACATCTGCATTTGTGCTGCTGCTGAGGCACCAGCAGGAGTTTCCAAAAGCTGCCAGTAAACAAGTGAGCAAAGGTTGGGATTAAACCCCCTCACACAGTGTGCACTGTCATCTCACTGGGCTGTCCCAGGGGCTTTGAGAATGCCCCCAGCCATATTTGCAGTGGTGGTGCACAGAGAGAATACTGGGAAAAAGCACATCAGTCCCCTGTGCAGGAGCTGAATGAAGCTGCACGGGACATTAACTCCAACTGCAAGGTAAATCCTTCCCCAAATCACAAAAGCTGCTGCAGTGCAGTTTCCAGCAGCAAGGCAGAAAGGGAGCTGCTGCCCAAAATCTGCAGCACCAGCCCCTGGCCCGGCACCCAGGCCAGGCCTGACTGCACTGCTGCCACTGACAGGGGCTGAGTTGGCCCCAGCCTGCAGCTGGACTGGCCCTGAGGTGACACTGGGGCACACACTGCTCTGCAGACACCGTGACATGGACACTGCTCCCATTCCTGCTATGGCCCACCCCTTGCTCTACTCAGCGCTTCTGGTTTCGGTTTCCTTTGAGGATGGAAGAGATTCATTTTTCAGCAGCCAGCCCATGTTAAAGGCTCTTCCAGACTCCAAACTAAGGAACAGGGCAGTATGTAACCATGGAGCAGAAGCCTTTCTGGATTGCTGCATCCTGCCCTGCTTTTGCAGACACATCCCCTGCTGCTGGAGGACCCTGTGATGACCTGTCCAGCCAACTTGCACTACAAACTGCAGGGCAAACACCAAGAAGTGTATCAGGGGCAGTCAGAAGTTTAAACTCTTATTGCTGCAGTGCAGGCAACTCACAGCAGAGGTGAGAGCTGTAAAGGCTGCCCAGCAGTGGGTGGAGGGAGGGCACAGCCCCAGGAGCTGATCACAGCCAGACACAGGAGATGCTCAGCTGCCAAACCAGTTGGGCACGTTCAGGGGCTGAGCAGTGCCCAGGGCACCTCTCCCAGCAGCCAGGAGGGAGCAGCTGCTCCGGGACAGGCACAGCCACAGCGTTGCTGCCCCATCCCAGTCAGGCTCTGTGACAATATTTTGATCACAGACCCACAGACTATTCTGAGTTGGAAGGGACCCACAAGGATCAGCGAGTCCAACTCTTAAGTCAATGGCCCACACAGGGGATTGAACCCATGACCTTGGCATTATTACAGCCAAGTTTTAACCAACTGAGCTGATCTCAGGGTCACATGACATCAGCAAAATGGATTTGTGCTTTAGCTGCTTGGTCCCCAACCCTGTCACTCTTCACTGGACACAGAACACACATGTTGACACACCCTCTTTTCTCACTCCTCTTCCCTCCAGCTCCTGTCACACTGTGTAAGAAAACAGTGCTCCTACAACCACAAAACCCAGCAGAGAGCCTGCTCTGGGGATAAACACAGCCAAAAACTGAAAGCAGTAAGCAGGGAGAAGGTATCTAACCTTTCAAAATAAACTTTGTTCAATAACTAAGAAGTGATCAAATAGCATTAGAAAACTAGCTTACATTTGCTTAATAATAGTGCAATAATTGACTTTTGTTTTAGGAGGGGTAAAGTGAGATTGGAGATGATGCTCTTTCAGAAAACAAAACAACCCAGCTACGATCAGTTACAGTGCAGGATTTCTAACACCACTTTAGAGTTTGAATTTTAAAATTCTGAAGTTCTATATTATGAGTAACTATTTGAACCCAGCAGCTGTGGAGGAGCCCTCAGAAAGATATATCCTTGACAAGTTTATACTGGTGCTGAGCTTCATTGCTGGCACATTTGATGAATGACATTGCAATAGTCCTAGTTTGAGTTAACAGATCTTTGTCACTTCATGAATGCAGTGGACAAAAATCAAAGACAGATGAAGGCAGCAAAACATTCAAAACAAAAATTGGGATAAAGGATAAAAAGAAAAAGAAAAAAGAGGAAAAAAGGATGTCAATAAAAGAATATTCATGTCACTAACTTTTTTAATACATAACCATGTTTTTCATAATCAGATTTAAATGAAAAAAAAGACATGTCAAACACCAACATGACAGGGCTTATGGATATGTTGTATTTTACAATTAAAAAATCAATGTTGCATATAAGGCCACTAAATAAAAACATATGAATCATATTTCAGTACTGTGTAGTGCATGCAGTCTGAGCACAAAGTAAATTTATATTCTGGCATTTTAGTCTTTCACTTTTCAACCTTTCATTGTGAAAACTCATGAAGTCATTGAAAACAATGGCACTTCCAAAGCAATGGACAGTAATTACAACAGCTTCAGCAAATACACCAGTGATCCTTGAAGGCATTAAATGCTTATTTTAAGCACATGCTTAAGTATAAGCAACATTAATGCTTCAGTTTCTATTGCATTTCATTCAGGTGGGGAAAAAATAGTTAATAGTGAACCATAATTTTGAGACAACTGAGAGAACAACTTCTGGTATCAGCACAAAAACGTAGGACCAGAAGAAAGATGGTGGAGGAAGAAAACTGAAAGATTAAGGTTGTATTTCAAGTAAATGTATTTGTTAAACAGCAAAAAGATCCAATAGCAAAGCACTAGTTCAAGTTGGAGAAAGGCTGGGTTTAAATGTTCCAATTGCAAGTTACATTTCAGTGGCAGCTGTGTAGGAATGCAGTAAAATATGAGGGGATGGAGTCACGAACAGAGAGAAACAGAGATGGGGCTGTACCTTTGTTCTAGTTGTTTCATAGTTGCATTAATTTGATTGGTCTTATCCTCTAATCGACTAATTATTTCACTCTTTTCTTTCACAGCATCTTCAGAAACCTGTGTTACAAAAAAGGGGACAGCTGAAGTCGGTGTATTTGGCACTGCTGCCTCATGGGGCTTTTCTCCAGTATCTGAAGGGGAAAGTGTTGAAGTAACTCCATGTTTTGGTTACTTTTAAGCATTCCCTTCTACACAACCTTGCTGATGGCACTTCACAATTTATGCCCAGCAAATCTGTAGTTTTGTACCTTGCAAGTGATGCTATTTAATAAGCATAAATTTTTCCCTTTGGCTTCCCTTCTTAGTTACTTATCTTGGAAGCCAACTTAAATTCACAGATCCAGCAGCCCATTAGAACTTTAACAGTAAAGAACCAAGATGTTTAGTCTGAAAATCACTAAGGTCCTCCTACAAATCCAAACCCCACAGATTCTCACGCTGGAGAACATCCTCTTCCCATTTTTCTTTCCAGCTCTATTTATATTTCTCTTCCTCTGGTCCAGTTTCAGGTGGAAAAGTAGGATCCTTTATCCATCACCTCAATTATCTCTCTGCAGCATTTCAATTTTTTTCCCTCTCATTCTGTCACAGATTTGACTGGCTTCTTGTGCTGGTTTTGGTGATTTATTCCATAAATCACATTCATGCTCTGCATAAATAATTCACTGCTAAACTTCCACAGTGTTTGGTCATCTGCTAACTGCATGTGGGGTCTCTGAGATCCATACTCTCCCAAAAGGCATTGCACTGTTACAGATTTTCTTAAATTGTTGACAGATTGAAAAAAACAATATAAGACTGTAATCAGCTTTTTCCATTTAACACAATCTCATCTTCTTTTCCTTACTTGGAAAGGTCAGGTCTTCAACTCCTCACCATGTGCCCACCTTCTTTCAGATTTTTAATACAACACAGGCCAAAAAAAGTCATTATACAGATACACTATTGCTCTATTTCACACAGCTTGTTATTAGGCCACGATCTTATCCCCACACTCCTGTCTCCTATAAACCCACCCAGATACTGCCTTAAGAATTTTGTGTGAAATCACGCTCCAAAATGTCCCACTGACCTAAGCAGTGCAAGGAACCAAACCCAAGGGAACAGCATATTTAACTGCCCAGAACTGCAGTGCACGCCTCTCCCTTGGTTTGTTTCAGCAGTTTTACCTGCAGCTTTTGGTACATTTCCACGTTAATTGCTTTCACTTCATCAAGCTGCTGTCGGAGGCCGATGAGGGTGTCCTGCTTCTCGTGGATATCCTTCTCCAGCAACTTCATGGCAAGCTCTATCTCGTGTTTCATGCTGACTTGAACCACCAGCTCATTCTCCATATCCTGTAAAACACAAGCACAGTGCAACACAGAGTATTTAAATAATGATGTAACGCTTGATTTCTGCCTTGGAAAAAAACCCTGGACAAAAATTTTAACAGAGCAGCAGCACCACCAATTTCAGCCCTTCAGAAATTCTGCCCTTCTTTAATTTTGCAAATTATCCACTACATGTTACACTCATATTCTTAGTGACCAATGGGGGTTTTTCAACTTTGAGAGAAGACAATTCACATTATAAAATGATAAAAAATTACCCTGCTGGTGTTGCACAGAGTTGCTTAAGTATTAATTACTATTTATATTTTCCCAAAAATAATTTAGCACAGATACAGAGCACACAGCATTGCAAACAACTTACTAAAATTTCACAGAGAGAAAGGTATTTTCTTTACTATTCTTCAGCAACATAATATAATTATGTTGATTGCTATTATTTTTATATTAATTACATTAAAATAAAATGTGTAACAGTATTTTACATTTTATATTAATGTAATTAATACTATTTTCAGCAACATAATTATGTTGCTGAAGAATAGTAAAGAAAATATATCAATACTATATATAGTGTGTGTATATATAGTGTATCTATATAGTATATATAGTATATATATCATATATATATCTACAGAGCATGCAGCATTGCTAACAACTATATATAGTATATAGTGTATATATAGTGTGTTATATATATATACACAGAGCACACAGCATTGCTAACAACTTAGTAAAATTTCTCAGAGAGAAATGTATTTTCTTTACTATTCTTCAGCAATGTAATATAATTACATTGATTATCATTATTTTTATATTAATTACATTAATATAAAATGTAAAATACTATTTTTCTGCAACAAAATTATATTATGTTGCTGAAGAATATTAAAGAAAATACATCAATACTATATATACTATATACTATATATAGTATATATACTATAGTATACATAGTGTGCATATATTGTGTGTATATACGTAGTATATATATATTATATATATGCAGAGCACAGCATTGCTAACAACTATATATAGTATATACGTACTATATATACTATATATAGTGTGTGTATATATATGCACAGAGCACACAGTATTGCTAACAACTTACTAAAATTTCTCAGAGAAATTTATTTTCTTTGCTTCAGCATCATAATATAATTATGTCGATTATTATTTTTGTATTAATGTAAAATACTAATAATATAATTATGTTGCTGAAGAATAGGAAAGAAAATGCATCAATACTATATATACACTATATGTGCAGTATATATATTGTATATATATACTATATATGTAATGTATATATATACTATATATAGTGTGTATATATATCTACAGAGCACACAGCTTTCCTAACCACCATATATATAGTATATATATACACTATATAGTATATATATAGTGTGTGTGTATGTGTGCATATATATATATATACACACACACACACACACAGAGCACAAAGCATTGCTAACAACTTACTAAAATTTCTCAGAGAGAAATGTATTTCCTTTACTATTCTTCAGCAACATAACATCTTTATGTTGCTTAAGAATAGTGAAGAAAATACATCAATACTGTGTATTATATACTATATACATAGTGTTGATGTACTGATTGCTCTGTTCAAAGCTCTCTTCATCCCCAGCAGTCAGAGAGCAGGCTGTGGTGCCAGTGACAGGCAGCAGTGACCTCAGCAAGGCCAGACCTGCCGCAGTGCAGCCCCACCTGCCGCAGCTGGGCCTCCTCCCGCAGCTGCCGCCGAGCCTCGCTGTACATCTCGTCCAGCCCCTGCCTCGAGTGCTTGTAGGTCTGAAGTTCTGCCTCAGCATCCACTTTGGTTGCCTGCAAGACACAGAAAGTCTGTGTTTCTCCATCACAAGTGCAGCATCAATAGCACAGATTTAAAGGAAGGAAAATTAACATCACAATACATGGTTCAAGCACAGCACCAGCATGGGAAGAGCTGCTCTGCCCTGTGACCTGCAGGTTTATAGTGGGAACTGAGCACAGGCAGCAAAAGGAACATCTGTGCTGCAGTACTGCCCTCCTTCAGCGTCAGCTCAACACACCACTGAGCAAGCAAACACTTGATTAACATGGGCTTTCACCAGCCACTCCGGGAAACACACAGGAGTTGTATAAGGAGCTGCTGGAAAATCGAGTTCTGCAGTTGCACACAGGATGACTCCAAATAAAAGGAGACAGGCCAAAAGAGACAGTCTGCCAAACACACACCCTATTTTGACAAGACTTTCAGATAATACTGCCTTGAATGCCCCCAGATATAGCTTACAGTTTGAAGGAAGGAGGCAGGAGGGAACAAAAACAGAAAAAAATACATGGAAAAAATGTAACAAAATTTGCATATGGCTATAAAGCAATATGGTGTCCTAGAATTTTGATATGCTTATGCCATATATAAAGTTTCACACTTTTAATGGGTCCTTTTCCTAATGCAGGTTGTTTCAGATTTGGACAGGTTGCAGCTTCCTTCAGGCTGAGATGGACAAACCCCACGTCATGAAGTCAAATATGTTAAAACAAACATACCTCTAGATGATGCTGTGTTTTCATTAAAATCAGAGTATTTTCACTCCTTAATTGATGGTTTTCTTCCTGAAGTTTAATTATATTGTTTTTAGCTATTGCTAACTGAAAAGGAAAAACAAAACCAAAGCTAAGCAGTGTGACCACTATTGTTAGCAGAAATAGAGACAAAAATGTTCTGATGAGTGCAAGACCAAGACACCCCTGTCCTAATCTTGCCCACCAAACAGGGAATTAATTGTTTTAAAGAAAACAAAGCTCCTGGTTTCAGTGCTGAGTCACTTTCACTACACAGCAGCAGTAGCTGAGACACTTCATTATTTCATGCCTGGCAAGGAACATGTTTCTCTTCCTTGCTTCGTTATGAGTTAAAGACCCTCCATTCCCTTTCCTCATCCTCAATTTTTGCTTTCCATTTGACTTTAAGTTCACCCAGTTTTATTCTCTTTTTTTTTTTGACATCTTTATATGTCATATGGAGCAGTTTACATAAGAAAGTCTCCCCTAGATGAAAAGCAAACATATTTAGAGAAGATGACACTTCATAACTGTCAGAATTATAAACCAAATGATCAAAACAGGTGAGAGCTGGGCTGAAGGTTTGTGAAGGAACCAGAATGCTCTGAGAATTAACACTCAGGAAAAATGTTTTCCCTCTGTATGGATACATTACACTCAGAGTGAGCTAGCTGTCCCTTCCACCCCTGAATTTACAGTTTTCAACTTCCCACTTCATTAACTATCTCTCAAGCAGCTTGGACTTTAAAAAGGAAAAAAAAAAAAAGAAAAAAAAGAGATGTTCTCCCTTATTAAGCTAAAAACATTGGAATCTGGCCAAGCATCAAAGATCAGGAGAAATATAGGATATAAACAAAAAAACAGAACTAGACAAGTCTAAAAGCTGTATATAAGCATACAGCAAACAAGTAAGAAACAATCCTTGGGCCAAAGCTGGTAACAGAAATTGCTTGGTGAACTACTTTCTGCCTCTCTGTAGCAACTGGTGCCATCCATTCTGGACCAGCCATCTGCACAAAATCAGACTGACAGCTGGCATTAAGAAAGGATTCTCTTCTCATTTTGTGCAAAGTTGGAAACTGCAATCAATGTCCTACAGAATTAATGTTCTGAGGCTACAGGCCACCTAAGCAAGCTGGTTTCAGATCCCTGCAGGTTCTGCACCTTTCCTTCTGGCCAACATAAAGGTATCTGAGCACATTATACAGAACTTCTGTACAGTAATACAATGTAAGTATATTTAGAAAAACAGTCTTTGGGAGTAAATAACATGTTACAGTTTAGTAAGAGAAAATAATACCTCTTCAATCAGTTTAGTGTTTGATTTCTCCAGTGAATCAACTCTTGCATGGAGACTGTTAACTGTGCTACTGAGAGAGAAAAATTAAAAAGGGTGTTCAAAATTACATCAAAACTCAGTCAACCAACTCAAAAGCTTTAATGCAAGGGACAGTGATTAGTGGTTAAGAGCCAAAAGCTCTGCTCCCAATGCTTTAAGGCTTTCCCAAACATAAGGAAATTACTCTCTTTTGTTGAACATGTTTATACTTCTTTCCAACTCCCAGTGTGAGCCCTGTCACTTAAACTCATGGTTGGCTCAGACTTCACATGTGTTCTCCCTTTCCTTTATCCTCACAACTACTTCCAAAAGGATGAGTTCCCTTCAAAGACAACCTCCATGTTTACAAAGACTTTATGATCTCCACATTATTTTTCTGTCTGTTTAACAAAACCACTCTCCAGGTTCTCTTCCTCCAAAACACATTTCTTTTATAAAATCATTTCCTTCTCTACATTTTTGAGACTTGTTTCACCCAGTGACTGACACCATTTCAAATCAGAATCTCTTTATCTCTTATAGTAACTAATGATCAAGATTACCAGAACTGAAAAATTAAAAATATGATTTACATTTCAAAAATGGATCAAGATGAGCTGTGCCACGCATTCTACAGAAGTGCTCTGTGGGTTTGTTTGGTCTGGGGCTTTGGTTTGTTGAGGATTTTTTTCCCTTTTTAGCTCCTCACACTGTTTAATTTTATACAGCTCTCCTCAGAGAATTAAAATCGCTGTTCCTCTCTTTGCACAGTAACAAACACAGTAGTGGACTAGGTGTGTTCCATCATGCAAAATAAGGAGGAAATGCTGCTTTTCTGAAAACTGTGTGTACAGGAACCAAAACCTACAACATGTAAGTGCCTTCCAGCAGGCAATGAACTTATCAGTTTCAGTCCTGGGCATTAACAGCTACAAACCAAAATATTCTGAAAGGCAAAGAAACAAAACCATGTGCATTCACCCAGAACACTCAATAACACTTTTTGCAAAGTGTCAAAGAGAACACAGTTAAAATCCAGACCAAGTTCTGAACCCTGAGGATTTTCATCAGCTTTGGCCTCCTGTTTCTTGCTCCTTAGAAGAATAAAGGTTCTGATTGCCAAAAGCAAAAGTATGAAAACTCACAATTCCTGAGTGTCCCCCAGAGAGTGTCCTTTCCTACTTCACTGTGTCCTAAACATGAGGAACTTGCACCTCTTCCTCTGGAGTTCTCTCACAAAGCTGTGGTACAACAGGACCTTACCTGTAAGCCTGCCCTGGCACACACACTTCCAAGTAATACTTACTTCAGTTGCCTGTTCAGTTCTTCAACATAATTCTTTTGGTCCAATATTGCAGCGATCTGTACATCTCTAAAGCAAGTACAAAATTAAATTAGCTTTAACAAAATGATGTATTCAACTGCCTACTGAAAATATGCATATCTACCATATGCAAATCATCTTAACTGTGTTTTTAAAAAGAGAGGAAGCAACTTCATCTCACAATCATGAAGTGAATAACACATCTTGTGATATCAGCAAGAGACAAAGACATGCAGTGCTTTATTAACTGCAATTTCTCTACATGAAACCTAAGAACATACACAGTCTGAAAAGAAAAATTATGTTTATTCACCCTGCCATAACTCTGAAACAATGACTAAACCCCAAGCTGAGGGCTTAAAGGTCTGCATATTCCTTGCCACTGCCACCCTGCAATCCCAGCATGGTCCAGCAGGTAAAGCAGCAGGTGATGCTGCTGGGGCTGCTCCAGAGTGCAAATATCCTTCCAGGTAACCAGTGATACAAAACCATTTAGGATGCTGTTTTGCTCAAGAGAGTGAAAACAGAAGATTTCATCTTCAGGGAACCTGACTTATTTCTACAGGAACAGGGCCTCAGTCAAGAAATCATTTGTTAATAAGAAAAATCAGAGATATTTGGTGGGGACATACCTTTCTTTGCCCCCAATGTCATCATCACTCTTCAAATACACAGAGAAATCGATCACCCCAACCTAGAGGAAAGTAAATGTGCAGTTTCACACCATGCAAATCGCTGCTGTTGATATTTACAGCCTTGTATTTATGTCATTAATAAAACCTCCATTACAGCCTTTATAAGATTGGTGCAGTTCCAGCCAAAAGCTCAAAAACCTGAACTATTCCATTTTAAACAAGATTCTTTTTTAAGTATCCATACCTACTAAGAATTTTGTTACATTTGAATCAAATTCACAATGTGCCATGTACCAAAGTCCAAAGAAAATACAACTTCTTCCTTGACTGAGCTTAGCCAAAACCTTTACAGGAAACCTTCATTTAGGGAATTGCCAGATACTCCCCAGCCCTATCCCTGCCTGACTGGTGTTTCACATGATTTCCTGTCACACCACACCTCCCAGACTGATATTTCCCCACACTTTGCTTGCCAATATTCCTTGCCAAATAACACCACCTCTCCACACTTGCTGATTCCCAGGTGTGACAATTCATTCCCTTTTCTAAACTTTGTTAAATCTGAATCTAACTCACTTATTTCCTATTCAACTGTAATTTAATAATATGTACTATATATCTAACATTTCCACAAGTTCTTCTTCCAACTCTATTCATGAATGTCCAACAAAACTATTTAATCACATCTGCTGTACCAAAACCCTTCCTTGTTGGTGTCCAGCAGCCTCTTCACAGAAGTATTTCAGTTTCTCTGATCTTGTGGTCATCTCTTGAGTTCCTTCAGCTTTTGGATACAAGTAAGATCATTGTGTACTTGGTTTTCACAATGCTCAACACCCTGGGATGGTCTTCTACTTGTTCTTTCCATGTCTTTGCTAAAAAGTGTTGTCTCCAAAAGCTTTTTAAAACCATGTTTTGCTTATTAAAGCCAAGCACTACTCTATAAAAGAAGGCAAAATGCTCTCTCTGTAAGAGTTCCTTTATTTTAGTTCTCCAGGTGTGCATACACACATCTCACCACTGAACTGCATTTTTTAACAAGCCAAAACTGCTGCAGCTGTGACTTCCATTGGCCTCCAGAAGTTTTGCCTTTGTGCTCAGTACAACCTGCAGCTCTGGCTTCCCTGAGAAGGTGCCTTTTTATGCCACTCCTCACTAACAGAATTACTCTGGACATTTTACAAGTGCCAGATCTGGACAAATTGCAGACAGAATCTCATCTGCACAGCCACTACTGCCTTCTCAAATGAAGCCTCATGCCCCTCATGCAGGCAGGCCAAGTGACCCAGATAACAGAGGTGTGGCTGGCAACAGGCTTTGGGGTTCGTAACACATGGATTTCATTCTCAACACCATCAGCAAGTCAGTAAGCTTTTTATAATGACAGGCCTTGCAATGTTAGATCTTGTTTTACACAAGATGGATGTCCAAGACCAATATTTGATAGTACTGGAATGAACAATAGAGGACAAATCAACCCTATGATCCAAGAGCACACATACCCAATTAGCTATGACATTCCTTTGCCATATATTTTTCATCAAATACATGCTGAAATACAGTAATCATCACTTAAGCTACCAAGACTTTTTCCAAAAAGAAGCTGAAAAAATGACTCAGGACAGAACACAGTAGAAATTTATTTACAAACACTCCTGCATCTGCCTTTAAAGAGAATCTGTTAAGATTTTCTTGGGAAAGATGAGTTCAAAGTCAAAGCCCATTGCAAATCAGGAAGGATTCCAAGCCTTGTTTTGAAGGCTGCAAGTTGTCCCCCTCTCACAAGATTTTTATGTGCAAAGAGATCTTGTGTTTCAGGTCCTGGTGTCATTGCTGTTATGTTCCAGAGCAGCAATAAATGAACCCAACAGGATATACTGAGCATGGCACTACTTCTCCCACAGAGGAGAAGGAGGAGTCACACAATTGAGCTGGAAAGAACTCTGCATTGCT
>JAWWLZ010000174.1:1281191-1292928 GCA_035041345.1 Poliocrania exsul
GGCCTGCTGGCCACACTATTTTTGATCCAGGCCAGGATCCCCTTGGCCTTCTTGGCCACCTGGGCACACTGTTGGCTTCTTTTGAGCTTCCTTGAATAATCTTGGAAGTCCTGTTCTCTGCTGAAGGAAAACGTTTACAACAGCTCAGACTCATTTTCTGCAATTTGTTTGTAAAGTTTTCAGAGGAATTGCAAGGACAGTACCCAAATGTCCCTCACAACTCCCCATGCCAGCCTGCCTTCCACATCCTGTTCTCTGGCTCTGCACAGCACTGACTGAATTCCAGCTTTAACTCACTCTGGGGTACAAATTCCGTGCTATCTTAGGAAGGTAATGCAAAAAAAGATGAAAATGTATGTAAAGGGCAAACATGATATCCAGCAAATTAAATCTGGACCTTCAGATCTCCCTCTCCTGGTGGTTGCACATATAGAAATGGCAACCACATAAATGCAAAAGAAAAGAAACCACATCTGTCAGGATAGCAAGAGAACAACATGCTTGGCAAATTGGCAAATTTCATCTGGCCTGAGAATAAATAATGATTTCTATGCCTATAAGGTCTAAAGCTATAAATTATAACACTTATGCTGCCATATACCAACCATAGTGTAACCAAAGCCTTTTGGAATTTCATGTAGGACCCATTATCAAGCTAAACACATGAGCAGAGTGCAGTGGGATGGGAGGAGAGTATAGCATAAATTTATATTTGAGCAGGACCCAGCACACAATGGTCTGAAAAGCTGCCCACTTCTTTCCTCTCTGGCCTGTTACCTTTCAGTTTTATTGCAGCCTTTTCTGACTGCACTCACTGGTGTTTGCACTGCAGAGGGACTGACACACAACCTGCTCCTTTTTGCACCGTTGCTGTCCACCATTCAGGAAACTTTTCTCCCAGGAGCATCAGGAAGGAACACAAAAATACCACTTTTTTAGCTGGTTTGTGTAGAACAGGACTCCCCTGTGCTCCTCTCATGTGCTGGCTGTTCAAAGCTTGATTAGTGCCACAGGAAATCATGAGACACCTGTACATTCTCCATCAGGCCCTTTACTTTCCTGTATTTTCCCCAGTAATACTTACTTAAGGCCAGGCAAATCCCTGACACTTGCTGCTATTTCCTCAGCTTCTGGATATAATTTCTCCACCAGTTCCAGAGGACCCCAGATGGTTTTATTGTAACTTAGAAATGATTTTCTTACTACAAAAAGAAAAATTCAGAATTAATTTAAATTCCTGCAGTAGCTTCCTTCCTAATAGCTGGTGTGTGAGAGGTTGAACTGATGAGTCTAGGCTTCCAGACAACTCCTAACTTCCAGCTCACCAGCATCCAAAGGACATATCCCAAGTACTTTGCTGGGAATGTAAACTTGATGTGCTAGAACAAAATAATATGAAAAGGATGTCTAGCTCAAAATAAGTACTACATACATACATGCAGTTGTGGTAATCCCTGGACCACTTACAACAAAGAGTTTACAAAAGAGAAAGTTGGTAAATGTGGAAATATACGTGGTGAAGGATTAAGGACACCATTATCCATAAAAGCTGACAACTTATATATTTTTTCAATTCTTAATGCAACACAACGCACTTTTTTATCTAATTCAGGAAAGAAAGGAATAAAAATGGCATGTTTGGGATGAGAAATACTTAACCAGAGCCATTAGCACACCTTTCAAGCCGTGCTTGAGGCAGTGCTCCATGACAACAAAGAACTGCTGCAGAGGTGGATAGTCAGAATCCAGAGTGCGGCCAAAGCTCAGGGCTGATTCAATGAGGCCTTTGATGCTCAGTTTAGCCATGTTCAGTAAGTTGGCCCTTTCTACAGCTGTAGGGTCCTTTACAGCTACAACAACAGAGAAAAAAGTGTTATGGTTCACGTTTTAGGAGAGATACAAAGTAATAAAACGCTTCATGGTCGCCTTGTTCAAAGAAAAACTCACCTTAAGCTGGGTAAACTCACAGGAACAATTCAGTAAGTGCTACAAACCACCAGGCTACAGCAAAGCACCCACTCCAACAAACATTGTTAGAGCTGAATGAAAACCTGAGGCTGGAAATGTCAGTTCTCAGGAAGCAACGAGTTAGTGCAAATGAACACGGGCATTGCTGCTGCAGAGCTGCCATCAGTGCCCCTTCCATGGTATCAAAGCAGCATCCCTATTAAAGTAAGTATTTTTGTGGGGTATTATAATCTCCCTGTAGGAGCAGACATCATATTTCCTACCTATAATCACTTTCCACTGTAGCTTTAATTTCACAGGGCCTTTAATTTCACATATGCCTTCCTTCTTAGGCTGTACAGTCTCAGCCACTAAACCAGGAGCAGTTTCAGGAAAATATTATGTATTATATACTGGGAATACAGTTTCTTATCTAGCCACAAAGTATTTTCTACACAGCAAAGCTATAAAATAAAAGGTTTTGCTTTACTTGAACTTTTTGGTGAACTTCACAAAGTGTACACTACAAAAACACGTTTGGGAATTAAATGTAGTCAGTAAAATACCCATGGATTTTCACAGTCATCTTAGTCTGACAGAATGGACAAGGGTCATCTACTTAGAGCTCCTGCTACTGAAAACAGTGTTCAGGAAATTCTTAGTTTATTTTCTTTTGCAATGAAGCAGTTCAAACATTCAGGCCAGCCTCTATTTTGCCAAACTGAAACAGAGACAAAACAACACTCTGTTTACTGACCATCATCAAAGTAACCTGGAAAGAAGCAAAAAAAAAATTGATGATTTACTGTTTAATTAAATCCAACAAATGAAGGAAACACTCAAATATGTATATTTTAAGACACTGAGACACAGCTGTCAGAAAATATAGAAACATTTGTGCCTCAATAAAAAGATGAGCCTGTTCCTCTGCAAATCTCAGTACTGGAATATGACCTTACCTGTTTACACATCAGAAAACACAAAGAACCCAAATCACCATAACAGATGGATATTTTCTCAGTTCCTCAACAGCACTGACTTGTTTCATTTCCTGCATACCACAGCTTTAGGTATTTGGGTATGAGGTAGTAAAAAATTAGGAAATTACTTTCTAATATTCTGTTTTCCTCCCTGCCTGCCAAATACTCAACTACTCTACTACCACACAATGTAACCTACCTCTGCTTTCTAGGAAAAAACTCAAATCACTGAGGTGACATATCTGAGACAACCTTAAAACTCCTTTCACAGTCCCCCAGTTCACCACACCCCGACAGGAAACCCCAGAAGAAACCAGAAAACAACAAGACAGTGCCCTGGCACAGATGTGCCCAGGGGGCAGAGACAGCTCCTGGTTTGCCTCCTGCCCCTCTGCCCGCTCAGTGCCAGGTCAGACCAACCCCACCCAGGGCAGGGGAGACTTCCAACAACAGGAGCCTTCCAGTGGGTAAGGCAGAATTCCAGCTCTTTTAGCAGGTCTGCCACTGACAGCACTAAAGACAAGTGTTAGTGCAGGACACGCCCTGCTTGATGGAGACTTGAGGTGGACAGCTCTCCCTATGGCCCCAAAGGCAGCCTACAAATTCCTTTTCCAGGTGACCTCATTTTGACTTTTGGAGCTGATTCTCCCCACGGACAGACTTCTACATCTAGTGCCCTTTTAATTGCCAGCCCTCTTGTCTGCTTCTTCTGATGCAAAACGCATTTTAGGTCTATTCTAAAGCATGGTCTACCTGGATACTGCTATTTTTCTTCTCCCGCTCCTTAAAAAAAAACAAAAGAAAAACCAAACAGGAAAAAAGGATTTAGCATTTAACATGGTACGTGAAATGCTGGCTGCTGCTCAGGCATGGCGCAGGGTGCTATACCAACGGCAGGAGGGGCTCGGAGGGGCTCTCACAGGGCTATATGCCCTGGCATCCCGGGGGGGCTGGCCAGGAGCCTCGGAGGGGCTTCTCCCAGGGGTGTTTGCCCTGGCATCCCCAGGAGGTGGCCGGCGAGCCTCGGAGGGGCTCTCTCAGGGCCGTTTGCCCTGGCATCCCCGGGGGGTGGTCAGGAGCCCCGGAGGGGCTCTCCCGAGGCTGTTGGCCGCTCGGCATCCCGGGAGGTGCCCAGGAGCCTCGGAGGGGCTCTCGCAGAGCTGTTGGCCGCTCGGCATCCCCGGGGGTGGCCGGCGAGCCTCGGAGGGGCCCTCGCAGGGCTGTTGGCCGCTGGGCATCCCTGGGGGCTGGCCAGGACCCTCGCAGGGGCTCTCGCAGGGCTGTTGGCCGCTGCCCCGCCGCTCGGCATCCCAGGGCCCAGGGATGCTATATGTCATTCCCCGGGCAGCCCAACCCCGGCGTGCCGCGGCCGCGGCTCCGGCTGAGCGGACAGCAGAGCAGGAGCCAGTCTTTGCGGGCAGAGCCCCACGCCCCGAGTGGGGCCGCCCCCGACAGCGCCCCGCGGACCCGGTGGCACTCCCGGCCCGACCCCCGCCCGGTCCCGGTCCCGGTCCCGCTGCCGGCGCCGCACCGCTCTCACCCATGGCTGGAGAGGAGGAGCCGCCGCAGCCGCTCCCTGCGGGCCCGCCCGCCCCGCACGGCGCCCCCGGCGGCGGGAGGACCCGCCCCTATCGCCGCAGCGCCCTGTCGCGACACACCGCCGAGCAGCCGTGGGAACGCGAGGCCTCTGACAGGAGCGATCAGCATCAGCCTTCGACACCCCTCTCTCGCGACTGAAATCGCGAGAATCCCTAACCTTTACTCCAAATAATCATTCTCTGACATCGGATAACGAGTATCAGGACAAGTAGTGGTATTCCAGAAAAATCTCTGAGTTCAGTACCTTAGGACACAGTATGGTGGGGATAAAAGGTAGTATTTAAAACCCTGAGCTTTTGGGTTTTAATAATTTAAAAGCCCCTAAAACATGAATGTCACCAGAAAAACCAAACCAAAACGCCAAACCAAAACAAACAAAAAAACCCAACAAACCAAAACACATTGAGGAGTTTAACACCAAGCAATTCCGCCCCTTCCAGATAGGATCTCTGTTTATGTTTACTGCACCCTAAGCACTACAATTTAATAATTATTCTACATTCTGATCTTCCCTGAGATCAGCTCAGTTGGTTAAAACTTGGCTGTAATAATGCCAAGGTCATGGGTTCAATCCCCTGTGTGGGCCATTGACTGAAGAGTTGGACTCGCTGATCCTTGTGGGTCCCTTCCAGCTCAGAATAGTCTGTGATTCCCTCTGCCCTCCTTAGGCAAGGCTAAACAGCAAGCTGCAGAACAAAAAGGTGACCTTTACCTTGCTCAGCTTCAGAGGCTGCACAGAAAACAGCACAGGGAAAAGGGCCATCACTGCCTGGGCCTGCAAGGAAGGACCAAAGGACAAGGGCAGAGCTAGAACAGCCCACGGTGACAGGGACACTTCTGACATCCACCATTCCCACCTCTTAAAAGAAAAAAGGAACACACACATTTAAACATTCAACAGTTCTAATAGGCAGGTTCTGATCCTACTAATCTGGCATAAAACAACTTCCTTTGTTGTTGTTTTTGAGAATCCCAGCAACATACAACACACTAGGCACGTGTCTGTGTGTTTTCCAGCAGTTCAGTGGCTGGTTCTGCATGGGAAAGCTGTTTTAAAGGCAGCACACACAAAAAATCATCCTTAACTTCCAGAAGATACTCCTTTGCTATATGTACTCACTATATATACTCACAGAGTGTTTTAGAGAATCTCTTCTCAATTTTGTTACCAGATCACAACATTGTTTCCCCTGTAGATCGCTGCTTGATCTGCCCTTTACCAAGCAACAAGAAGGAAGGATGCACGTTATAAGTAGATAAGGAAATGTTCTTGTGCTCTGACTTATTTATTAACTTTTTAATAGCATGTAGATCGTTTCCTGGATAAGCATAACTTGGTGTAAGAAAATATCTTAATCTTACTATTTTGTAGATCCTAAACACAGAAAGAAAAGTCTTCTAAATGAGTGTATGTTAATCTGAAATTGCTACTACAATGAACAGTGTATTTTCCCCTATTTTTTCATCTTTTGGAAGACCCAGAGCACAGACACAGTTGATGCAGCAATGTATTTTCACCCCAAAAAACAAGGATATCCTGTCAGCCACTCAAATTATTGTTGAACTGTTCAAAATAGTTGTATTATATAAAAAGTAAAATATTAACAAAGTTTAAACAACTATAACAAAACCAACAGCAAACTTTTATTATTTCAAACTTTACAAAGAGGTAGGGAGCAGTGTAAAAGAAGGGAAATGCCCACATTTAACAACTTTGCATCTGTATACACACAGGTCCTTGACACTAATCCAAGAGCAAACAAATACTAATGATTCTGAAGAATAAAGAAAATTGGTGTTTCCATCTGCAACCTCGGAAAGAAACTTCTTGGTGTCTTTTGAATATGAGGTAGCATAAAAACACTAACAAAGATCTCTCAAGTAAAGGGTGTTTGCTATTATTCATATGTAAAAAAAATAAAAACTGAGCATGTAAACTTCTTAGTCAGCACCTCTAGCTTTGTTTCTTGGGGAAGTTAGGCAGACTACAGATCAGGCAAACTGAAAACAGAGTTTTACCATGAAGCATTTCACTTCAGACTGACCTGCTGAACACATCAGTAAATAACAGGGAATTAAGTCAATCAGCATCACATTTCTCCCTGATGTGTGCAAAATCAAGAGATTAGAAAAGTCATCAAAGGATCTTCCTATGAGGGATTAATTACATTAGGTATATAAATATAAAATATTTCAGCATTTTAAAAAACAGGGCTAGAGCTTAAAGAAGAATATGATGCTTTGGAGAAAGAAGTTTTCCCTACTTCTTTCTCCAAACAGCACAACAGAGCATCTTAGTTAGGAATTGTACTAAGTGGGATCACTGTATGTAAACTGCATTTTCAAGTCTTTAGAACCAAACTGAGCCCAGAAAACTGTGACTCAATGCAACACTGGTTTAACATTCCCTTCCTCTTCAAGTGCTTCCCAGTTCACTTATGCTGGTTCATCAAGGTATTACAGCAATGGCTGTGCAGTACCCAGGGACCAGAGTGCTCCACATCTCTGGGTTGTTAAAGGCAACCTGGGTGCTTTAGTACCACTGTAACCACCAGCTTAGTCAAGAAAGGAGTGTTATTTTACTGAAAGAAAACTTTTAAAGTAATTGAATGTTCCAGGTTTGGCTTCATTCAGACTAAACAATGCACTCACAACCCACTAACCAGTTCTTTACATTAAGCAGCAGAAGAAAAGATACAAATGCCTGCAAAATTCCCATCTTCACACTCATAGGATGTTACACTTGTGGATACTTTCATGGGCTCCTGCTGGAAGATTCAAGATGTAGCAAGTTAAGGAAGCATTTTGACAACACATCACTTTCACCAAACCTGTCTGAGTGTGTATTGCTGTTTGCAAAGGAAGCTGTTAATAAGGTCATTTCCTCTTTAAATAGGAGATGAAAACAGCCATAGCTAAAGCTTACTCAGCACAGGGCCAGAGAGAGAAAAAAAGCAAACAAGTCACCTGAAAGCAACACTAGTTTCCTTTCCAGCAAGATTATCCATCAAGCAGGTGTGTTGAAGTGCATGGTATGTCTGAAGAAAGCAATCACATTGCCATTAAGATGCCAAGAAACTAGGATGATCACAGAAAAAAAATGCAAAAGCATTAAAAATTAGAAATTCAGGCCTCAAAATTAAAAAAATTATGTCAAAGTTGACTTGCAAATCAGCACAGACTTTTTCTAGTTCTTTATCTCAAGTATACTTGTGGCAAATTTAATTAGCACATTTCATGCTGTGTTATAAACATAACCTACATAATCAAAGACCTTCCCATGCTCACCTCAGATCTCAGTAAGTCACCCTTACCCTTCCCCTTTCCCAGAAGGTGCAGAAAAAGGATATCATTGCCTGGGCCTGCAGGTGGCAGAGGAGCTTCTCCAGGGGAGGGTAATGGCACAGGGATGGCACACAGCCCACCATCACCAGCTTGTGCTTGGCCCTCGTGATGGCAACATTCAGGCGCCGCCAGTCCTTCAGCAGGTTGCCAAGCTGTCAAACAAATGCCACTTCTTTTATTATTCCCACTTAATGTAGATAAAACACTCATTTTCAAAAGGCATCTGACTACTGAAATTGATTGAAACAAAGTTATTAAGACCAACTTACATTTTCATCGTTACTGTTCCTAACGAAAGACACAATTATGATACTCTTGTCTCTTCCTTGGTATTTGTCCACTGTGTTGACTTCCACTCTGTTCTCCTTCAGTTTGGCCATCAAATCAGTGATTGTTTTTAGCTGGTGTCTGTAGGGTGATATAATGCCAATGTCTGAAGGCTTGCAGCCAGCCTGAGGGAAGCAGGAACACAAAACAACTGTCACTGCAGTTGGCTGGGGAAACTCAGCATCATCACAAGAGTCTCAAGGGTTTCTTTTTTTTTTTTTTTAAACAGTGCTGCAAGATGTTGTATCTACACTAAATCATCAGTGGAACTCTAGGTATAACTGGCATTAACCAAAGAAAACAGCAAACATTAGTTACTGCAAGTTCCCAAGCTTTGCCTTAACTTAGCACAAAGAGAGATATCCTTGAAATCCTTTTTGCTTCCTTTGTCAAACTGTGAGGTGAACATTCAGAACTCCTAGGCTGTACTACTCCTTAAATTGACTGGATGAAATAAGGGACAAAAGCAAATCCTCTCCCATCCCTCCCAAGAAAGTCCTCATCCCTTGAAAGAATTTGGCATCCAGCTTTTTTGTTTCCCACATCCCAAATCCAGCCAGGTGAGGGACAGGGAAAGGATTGCAGACCTCAGGCTCCTCACTAGACTGACATGCAGTCAAACCTTTGATTTACCCTTCAGATTACCCCAAAAGAATAACCCAAAGCACAGAGTTGCCATTACCACAGCAATTTAAAAACCATGACTTACAAAGCTGTCCCTCCAAAGAGTGTAATAAAGTAAAATGTACCTTAATGAATAAAGATGTGAGGAACAGCACTATTTTAGCTTCTGTCACGTTACTTATGCCACCTTTTTCTGCATGTTCTGGTGCTGGGACCTTCAAAATATAAACAAAACAGTTATTTTTGCTGTCTATAATGGCATACTGTATTCTGATCCCTAACTCATTGTATCCCATGTGGGTTTATACCAACAGTTTTAATTAAAAAATACAGCTAAATGTTAAGTTTTACTAATCAGAAGAGCCTATAATGTACAGTAACTGCATTGGCAAAACGAGTTGGAACAATCTGCTGAAATGAGTTTCTAGTACTGTCATCTTAAGAAACTGCCAAACCTTCATCCTCTGACTTTACAACTCACACAATATTGATCAAAAAACCCCAAAATGGACATTTCTCAGCCTGACAGGGTAAGAGAGCAAAGTACATTTCACATGAGGTTCTTGTTTCAACACTCTCCATACAGCAGTGTTTACAGTGAATATTCCCCAGTTTGTGGCATAAAGGATTATTTTTTCACATGTATGAAAGTCTAATTTAAAACTAAAGCAAGAACAATCCAAAATGGTTGCATTAAATTCAACTCCTGAACCTTTAAAGAGTATTCACTGAATTTACAATTTCTTAACTACTGACTCCCTTTCCCTACATAATGTGTGAACGAACAAGGACAAATAGCCACGAACAAGCCCAGAATGTGAACTCTTGTCACTGTGGTGTCACAGTTCTGTAGTTTATTCTCTTTGCTTGGCTCATGCCTTCTCAAAATTTGAAGTATCCCTGTGTCCCTGATGGTGTCCTTCCAGTGAACTGACCAGCAACATCTGGGGTCAGATAAACCTCTCTATTTACAAGGGCTCTAAAACTGAACACACACTAAACTGCTCTCCAGCTCCCAACTCCATTTACAACCTTACTCATTTCCTGCCATTTTCTACCACAACCATTCTCCTGTTTGCCTCTGATACTGACACACATCAATGCTGTCTTAGGTGCCACTTGATCTTGCTCCAACACCTTCATCACATGCAGTTTCCCTTTTCAATTTTGATGACAGCATTGCCACCTAAAATGGGAGGTGGTGCAGTCTAACTCAAAGCAGCACCCTCAGAATCCTATTACAACTGGTTTGACCTTTTTTTTTTTAACTACTCTGAAAACATCACACCTAAGAAGCCTCCAAACTGCTTGTGCTCAAGTTTTCTCCCACCAGAAAAACACTGTTTTACTGAACAGTTGGTTTCTATCCCCAGCAGCCAAAAACTACACAAAAATTAGTGGAAGGAAAGAAGTTCTAAAAGGTAAGTCATGCTTGTGACAACACATATTTATGTCTGTATTTCTCATGTTCACACAGCACACCAACAGAACCCACCCAAAAAAAAGCTTTAGCCTGGAATTTCTCAGGAGACTTGTCCAAAATCAAGGATGTCATTTTTCAACATCCAGGCCCAAGCTGTCAGAAGTGCAGACTGACACAGGGCTTGGCAGGAAAGAGACAAAGAGATTTCCCACTGCTGTCACAAACATCTTACATTGTTGAACAGAAAACAATGTAGGCTTTTTTTTCTTTTTTAAAAAAGCAAGCATAATAAATGTAAGCTTCCTGCTGGCATAGTGGTGTTTTCTGCTCTCTTTTCTCCCTGTTTTTGTATCCCCCTCAAGAATATTTCTTCATCAGCTTTCCTTGGTTACACTACAAAAAGCACAGGAAAAAAACCCTGCTATGAAGTCAAAGAAAATAAATGCTGGTTTTGTTCAGTCTTGTGTTCAGTGGGGGCTTTTTCATTTCTCACCATGACCACCACAATACATGGAATTTTGACACACAGTCCAAAAAGATGAATGATATTATAGCCTTATGGCTCAACAAAACCAAGAATCTTTTGGAAAGAGAAACTTTACCCCTACAAACAGAACAGCTGCCTTACACTCAAGATGGGCTTTCTAGGGAAAAAAAAAAATCAAAATGAAACAGAAACTCCAACTTCCTCACTATTTTTCTATGATTACTAGATAAACAGTGTGTCAGCCAGTTTCCTGTGAACAATCCTCTTCCCTGGGACTGTCTGCTTTCCTGGGAAAGGGACTCCAGCTTTTGGGGCATTCCTGGAAACGTCCTGATTTAGCTCAGGCATTTTTAGAAATGTCTCTAAGTCATCAAAGTAAACACTGTTTCTTTTTAGGTCATTGAAGAGATTCTATTATGATTGTTATAAAAACTATGAATCATGCAGAATGTCACAGAGAGCACAGGAAGATTGGAGAGTTCTAACCAGGGTCAGCATAAAAGATCATCAGTTGATACAATTATTGGCTAAACACACAGGAATCAACATAAAACCTGTTAGGCAAGAAAGGAAGGAAGACTCAAATCTTCATAATCCAATCACAAGCTACAGTGACAAGAAGTACTAGAGACCACAAATATATACTAATTTATTAATCTCTTTCCACATGCATTTAAACTCTGGCTCATTTTTCCTAGAAGTCATCATTTCTTTGAAGAATTTTTATCCACACTTGAGTTTTGTTTTTCCAGAAAAATTTTAGTCTCCATGAAAGGACACATATAAACTGTCTTACTCCTCCCTTAAGCATATAGAAGGTCTGCAGAATTCCATGGAGAATGCCAGTTGTTCCTGCCATTGGCACACAGCTCCCACACCAGGGACCCTCAGACCTGGCTGCAGGGGCATCCAGTGTGGCCACACACTTGGAGTTACACTGTACAGCAGAACAAATCTGCAGCAGAATCACAGAAAGCATTGTGTTGGAAAAGACCTCCAAGATCA
>JAWWLZ010000174.1:1311461-1326456 GCA_035041345.1 Poliocrania exsul
AATCCCCTGTGTGGGCCATTGACTTAAGAGTTGGACTCGATGATCCTTGTGGGTCCCTTCCAACTCAGAATAATCTGTGAGTCTGTGATTTTACACCAGGAATGGTTGCACATGTTCCATTGCCTGACTGCCAGGAAGGAGTTGAGAGGCATCAATTCCTTTTACAAATGCCACACAGAGCAACAGAAACATCATGTGTCCAGTGTGGCACCCACTTTGTGCATCAAACATCAGTGTTTCACTTGGTAACCCATCCTCTCAGAGCACTCACTCATACTACCCATCCTTCTAAGGCTCTGCCTATGAAATTCATGTTCAGCCCTGCAGTCCACATCCTGCCTTTGTGCAGCTTCTGCTACCATGATAAAGGCCTAGTATTTTCTCTTTCAAAAAGAAAAGGCTAGAATTCATTTAAGTATTTATTTGACCTTATGAAAAGCAGAAATTGCAGAGTATATACAAAGATAAGTTTTCCTCCTATAGTTGTACTGAAACTGAGCAAACAGACATTAAATGCAAAGCACAGTAAAAATGCCTGAGGTGCTCAGTATTTGCAAGCTATTGCAGACAGTGCTTTTGGAAATCACCTTCCACACATCCCAAAGCTTTGAGACTCCCTACTTGCTTTATCCTCTCATCCTCTAAACACACACGTGGCTCTTCAAAGCACAGCTCTCTCCACAGTCACAGTAATAGTGTTAAATTGGAAGCCTCAGGTCTGTAAAACCAGTTCTCACAAAGGCAGAAAGTAAAATGCAGAAGTATCAGGAGTGGAAAACAGCCAAGAGGAGGAAAAAAAAGTAAGGGCTGCTACGGAAAAGAGCAACTTTCACAGTTAAGCAACATCAAGGTTGTCTGGGAAAGGTCACTCAGGCTGCTGTCAGTAAGATCCAGCTCCCATGTAGGAGGTTCACACTGAATTCAGACAGGCACAATTCCACAAGACTGAAACTAAGCAAGAGAAAACTGTCCCAGAATTGATTTTGGTTGAGGCAACTTGAAATTCAGGAGGTTTTCCAAGATGAGAGCTAATCAATTACTATTATGCTTTTAAAGGTTATTAAGGTATTTCTGCATCTGCTGGTGGAACCTCAACTACAAATGGGGTATGGGACATTAAGTGCAAGAAAGGTCAAATAAAACTGTATTATGCAAAATTATCTTATGGAACAGATTCTGCACCATTAAGATACACTTAGAAACAATTTCTTTTCAGTATAAACACGTGGTATCTTAGGGATCTTGCCAATATTAAAGATTTCATAAGCTGCATTAAAATAACAAAGATGCACTAAAATAACAATAAAATATGTTACTAAAACAAACACAGTATTAATAACAAAGGTGTTATGGTGATTTCATTTTTTTTTTAACCCCAGATTGATAATTGCAGCTTTTGTCTGTGTGGGAACTTCCCCACTAAAAGAATGAAGAAATCAACAACAGAGTAGTCCAGAGGTGGGATTTTTTTTATTCTGTTTTCTAATTTTTAAACTTGAAAATTAAGAATTTGCTCAGACATCCAGGAATTCAGTCGCTAGAGATGAAAAGAAAATACTCACAGGCACTTTTCAGAGTCCGGGAGAACCGCTCCCAACTGCATTCGCCGACGAGTCACATCCAGAGGGTACCTACAGGGCAGATGTTTAACAGCAGGTCAAACACATGGCTGATGGCTGGATGAAGAGTTTTTAGACAAGAACACAAAGAAGTCCAGGTGCAACCTCCAAGCTCCCTTTCAGTGAGTCAGGAACCCAGCTCACATCCTCAACAGAGCTGAAAGTTCTCCAAAAGGGAGACTTCCCCTACACAACCAAAACCAGCAAAGCAGAGCTCTTAATACATTCCATTTGGCACTAGTAAGGAAGCTACATTAAGATCAGATGACAGTATATAGGATAGTCTGTAAGATGCTGGAGGGACAAGACACCTGCATCAAAAATAAAATTAACAATTTAAGGATTCATGAAAAATTATGATTGCAATGCAGTGACTTAGTGAAAAATTAATGCCATGTAAGTCCATTAAATTTATGGACAAAATAAAATGCAAAAAGGACAGCATGAGAAAAGAGAAAGCAAGCAAAGTAATAAAAAAAAATCATGCCAAATACAGTATCTAAGGCTTGTTTTTTTCTTTTTCTTTTTTTTTTTTTTTTTAATCCCATGGCTTCACAGGCCACATAGATTTGAAAGTAAATTGGTATAAGACAATTCTGCAAATTATGTTCAGGGTCAAAATTTCATAGTTTATCAAACAAGCTAAGAAATAAGATTGTTACCAAACAAAACTCCAGTGGATTTTAGGAGATTTGCCTGAATTTGTTTAATTGAGTTATGACATAGATCTTTAAAGACCCTGAAGATTAATTAGATATTTAGGAAATTAAATAATATGAAATAATTGAATTTCAGTGTCTGATTAAACTGATTTAAAAACCTTACTAATAACTAGACTTAGATAAAATTGTATTCGCAGATAAAAATCTCTTTATAATGAAGAGCTGTACAGAGTAAAACCGACCCGAGACCCAAACTTACGATATCGTCTGAGCTATTGCTCCAGCTATGCCACCACACAGCAGATTTACATGTGTTTTCAAAACTAACACATCGGGGTTATCTAATGAAGGCCGTCCAAGCAAGTTAGGTGCTTGAGCAAGTCCAATGCTCTTTAAGGTACCAAAGGTAAAAAATGAAAAACCTAAAAGGAAATTTAATTTTATGTACTTTCAGGAAAAAAGCAAACTATTTGTCGATGCATCATCACCATAAACAAAAAGCTGCAATTACAACATGAAACTATTATTTTCCAGTTCTTTTAGAGGTTTTTTCTTAAGCAGAAAAATAAACTATTTTAAATTTCTACAGTAATTCCTGTCCAAATGAATTTGTGTTTGTACATAATGCTGAAAGAATGCTTCAAAGAAGACAGACTGCAACTATTAAATTACTGCATTGCTGTCAAGAATAATCCTAAAATCTTTTTAACTGAAGAACATCTTTTAAATCTGAGTGTAGTTTAGCTGGGCCGTTCTGCTCCCCCGTCCCACGTCACCCTCTGCTTTAGCTCGTGTGGGACTTTACAGGGAAGCCGCCAGGAGATGGAGCCAGCACTGAGGCTCAGGCTCCACGTACAGATCCCACGGATCCACCTGCTCCAGACAAACAGCATTCCTGCCGTCTGGTGGGAAAACTGGGAAGCGCAAGGCGCAAGAGAACCATTCCACCTCTCCACTCATCACCTCTCTCCCACTCAACCCCACACCTCAGAAATGCTGGGCTTTGACTATGCAAGATGCTTTCTGAGGAGCATCGTTAGAGATGATTTGAATAGGGGCTAATTAACTATGTGAGTGATTCTATCATGTAACTCCAGGAGTGCACTCAGCTGCTGAAAGGACGGCCACGGCAGGTTTCCAACTTACCTGCATATGGCGCCATTCCTACAACAGTTGGCATCAGCCCTCTGTAGAACCCTCTAAAACCACCTTCCTTTGAGAGAAAAATACAACAACATTTGTGGCAACAAATACAACAAATGCCTTAACAAGTTACATGACACAGATTCCCATGGCAGCAATCTGACTAGCACCATCTACCACAATGCTGATAGCAGGTTGTGTTCCTTAGGCCCCAGGAATTGAGGGGACAACTACCTGGCTCTGCAGCAGACAGGCAAGTGAAAATGAAGGAGGAAAATCTACATCCAGCACCATAATTGGAGATAGTTATGCATTACATACAGCCCTCCTCCCCAAAGCTTTTTGGTAGGGTTGCTACTTGTTCTTGAAAAGCAGCTTCTCAGCTGTTTTGACCTCCCACTCACATGAGCCTTATTTACAGCTTGGCAGCCTAAGGAGGAGGAAGCATCCAGGTAAATTTTTACATTAAAAAATTCAAAGTGCACATGCTGAAGTCATGTAATTTTCCACCAAGCCACTATTTGCAATGCAGTACAACATTCTTTAAAGAGCATATTTTGCTTTGACAGGACTGAAGATTAAAAGAAAAAATACCTTGGTGTAAATCATCTTGAATGCATGGATAATTCCCATGTACCTGTGTTCCCCTTTGACCTGGAACGCCAGACGAACTCTAACCATATCAAGAGGGTAAGTACAAATCACTGCTGTAATACCTTTATTAAAAACAAAAACAAAACAAGCAAACAAAACTCACCTACACCTTATCTGATTCTAGGATTATTTTGAAAATTAGAATTTCCTTTTCTGGCAGTGAATATGATAGCATATACCAGCTATTTTGTTAAAGAAACACTTAAAATTTTAAGTGACTTAAAATCAGCAAACAGGAACACTAACTTAGTAACACACAAAGGATTTATGTTTGAACTTGGTGTTCACTGAAGCAGCACACCTAGGCCTGGATTTTTCCAAGATTTATGGGCCTGCTTGTGTTCACCTGAGCAATCCTATTGAAATTTATAGCTCCTAAGAATGAGGCAAGTCAAGTCATCAGCTTTACTGGATTGCAGCCAAGAAACCTAATCCTACCATATTTAAAATAAAAAAATCCAACCCCAAAATGTACATGTTTAATTTCAAAAACTTGGTGTGAAACCTAAAACTTAATTTCAAAAACTTGGATTTGGTGTGATTGCTGGATATAGATACATATATCCCATTTACTGCATCTGAAAATACTAAATATTCTAGGGACATACTAAACATATTCTAATAACATTTAAAATAGGCCTGGGATCATACTGATGAAGAACACTTAACTGCATTGCAATACTGCATTTTAATAGTTCATGTTACACCAGCACTTCTGTTTTAAAACTGACTAGAAAACCTACTTCTGGATTTAAAATGCCAAACAAATTAAATTTTAGAATTCATCCAGTTTTGGACTGCTTCAAAAGTGCTTTGATGGCTGACCACCTTGTCATGTTGGAGACAACTCCAGTACACAAAACACCAATTCTGACAGTTACGTGAAAAACAAGTTCTTTCCAACTGCAGTTTCTGAGGTAAACCACTCAATGGCTGAGAAATTCTTTGAAGGGAATAGTTAAAACTGTCAATTGAAAACAGAGGTCATTTTCTGTTGGTACACCACAGTCACAAAAAAAAAATAAAAAACCCACACCAAACAAAAACCACAAAATAGGGAAAAGGAGAAAAAAAGAAAGCAAAACCCTTTGTAATTGAGAGTGTTTTCCAGCAACTGCTCTGATTTAGCTAAACCTAACTTTTAAAAGTCGGTCCTACAGAAGATAAGCACACTTTTTATGCAGGGAGGAAATTGTCACTTCCTCTAAAGTTTTAACAGTCTCTCACTAATATCTCTTTCTGTAGGTTTATCACGTCCCCCTCTCCTTTCCACAAGGTCAAGGCAATACCATAACAGGGGAAAATTTAAAAAAAAATTAAAACAAAAATTAAAAACCAAACCCACAAACCCCAAACACAACAAAACTTTTGCAAACAAGCTCTTTGTAACTTTTATGTCTGGAGGGGGGGGAAAATCACATACAAAAAAAATCCCTCCCAAAACCCAACCCAAAACAAACAACTAAAATAAATAAAAACCCCCACAACTCTATAAGGTTGATCTGACAGAAAATATCAGGATTAGACAGGGGGGGAAAAAACCTAAAAAAAACCCCAACCATCCTATCCCAAAATCTGACACTGGTCAACAGTCAATTGAGTCAATTGAGCAAAGTCTGTGGCTTTCTGGAGTATCCCACAAGTAATTTATTTTAAAGACAAAAACATCTCTTGGAGGTTTTGGACAATTCCTCTGAACAAAGAACAGACATCTGCTGTTTATTTCTGATGGTGTCTCACCCATAGGGTTCAAAAGTTAGAAGCTTCAAAATGCTTCAGAAACTTCAGGACTGTTCCCACTGACCTACATTAAATCCAATCCCTGAGTCTACAGCCTTTGCCTAATTGATTGCTGAAATGTCCAGAAATACCACAAAATAGATGAATTCAAGCAGTTTAGATACAATTAAAAAAGGCAGTGGGAGGAGAAACACTTTTCCAGAGCTTAAGAGTTCACAGGAAAATCATCCCACTTCAGAAAACAGACAACTTTGACCCCCTTCTCTTTCCAATCATGCACTGATATCTATCCAGGAACTTCCCTGAACAAAGACTAACAAACAGATCAACCAAGAGCTTGGGGAATGCACTACTCAGTAAACACATTCCAAAACCAGTACAATTAAAAAAAATCAGATGAAACTGAAAGAAACCATACATAGTAGTAAGGATTTAAATAGAAACTTTTTTTTTTTACTTGTAGGGTTTTTTTAAATCCTCTAGCCATGGAATCTGAAAAAATTGGGATTCCTAACATCAACTAAAAAGTATACTTTCTTAAAGGAACTGGGAGAAGCACAGCACACACAAGGGATCAAGATTTCCTTTGGGGCTCAGCAGAGCCTGTCCTTTCTAGGAGAAATGGCAGCCAGTTTTGGGACACAAAGTCATTGTGGTAAAGTCTACAAAATTTCTAATCTCTCTGCTTCCTACACTGTAGGAGTTAACAGTAAGTCAGATCCTGGCATCTTATGGTTGATTCACTGTCTTGAAAGAGCAAAATCTATTCCAATTAATGATAGCTGGGCCACAAATCTCTGCCATGGTTGGTTAAACAGGACAGAATTGGAAGTATCTCAAGTTAACAAAGACACTGCAATTCCTGGTGTCTCATCTGAAATAATCACAACAGGGGAACTGCTCTCCCTCCTTCAAAGAGCCACTCACTCAAAACAGTTTTTCACTGCAAATGCTGACTCAGAAGCCAAGGGAGCCAGGGAAAGGTGGCTCTTCACTTTCCATGCTGTCCTCAGGCACCTCTGACTGCTCTTGGGGACAAGATACTGGGTCACACACAGACTAAAGACTTAGTGACAGTGAAGCACAACGGGAATTAGCTTGTCCTTGATTTGCTTCCCAGGCTCTGAGAGTTAACAATGAGATTAGCTCTGTGGGGATTGATCTCTGTCTCCTAATTTCCCTGCTATTCCTCCATTCTCAGTCATTTCATTTCTTTGAAAGTAAAAATAAAAAACTACCTGGAGCAAGAGAAAACACAAGTGAAATACATTCACAAAGATGAGGCACTGCAAAGATATCCAGTACACAAGTTTTTATGATCTCTGTATCATGCTCTTTGTACTTTATCAGGAGTTCTGCAGATCAAATTAAGCACTGACAGGAGATTCAGAGGTTTACAGGTCAAAAAGTGGTAAGTCACAGCCTTGAGCTGCAGCAGAAATGTTCATTAGCCAGTATAAAGATTAATTTATCCAGGAAGCATCTTCTGAACACAACAAAGCTTCAGGAACTATACAGAGAAATAGCTGATGACAAAGAATATTTATTAGACAGGTTAAAAATGGCTAATTTACAAGTCCCAATATTTCTATATCTCTGTGATAAAACTGTCTTTTTCTACAAACTGCACCTGAAGAAACAGACCACGCAGATTCTTTTAAAGTGTTGACTCAAACAGGTAACTGTTAATTATAAACTATTTAAAATGGAGGCAGCCAGATCAGTACTATTTTCCAACCACTCTTACTAAAAGTAAAAAGCAAAGAACAAAAACATACTTTCTGTATTAGCTTAATGGAACTCGAGTTTATTCTAGATAACATCTAGCCTTTTTTGACTTTGTTATTTTGAAGTTACTCCACTGCAGGGGTGGAAATACACATTTCTGTGGTGTAATTCAAATTTTCCTATTAGAAAACTAAAAAATAATATTAAGATTTATAAAACTATGCTGGGAATATTTAATTTGTAAAATCACCCTGTGATATCTTATTTGATGTTACTTGTTCATCTGTGTTACTTATTTTGTCTCCTAAACCCCACTACCCTCTATGATTTCTCTATCTTCTGCCCAGTTGTGTTTCCTCAAAAGGAGTTATACACCATTTATCTGTTAATGAGGTGTTACAGCTGAAATTTGAATCACACAAGACTCAGGAAATTCAGAGTTAAAGTTTCCACAGTAACTTTAACTTGGCCTCCTTAAATATATGCATTACAATGGGTTCTTCTTTTTCCTCCCTCTCCACTACTCCCATCCTCACTGCCTTGTTTCCCCTGTGGATATGCTTTTGATCCTGTTTATCAGTTACAGAAGATACTCAGATGTTTCCCAGCGGTTTGAAGTCGTGCTGGAGCCCCTGACACAGGCAGGACTGAAGTGGCAGCGGTCAGAGAGGTGAGGGCAGGCAGCTGAGGGTGCAGAGGGGACAGTGAGAGTGGTCAGACAGGTGAGAGCAGGCAGCTGCCTGGCCAGAGGGTGCAGAGGGGACAGTGGCAGTGGTCAGAGAGGTGAGAGCAGGCAGCTGCCTGGCCAGAGGGTGCAGAGGGGACAGTGGCAGTGGTCAGACAGGTGAGAGCAGGCAGCTGCCTGGCCAGAGGGTGCAGAGGGGACAGTGGCAGTGGTCAGAGAGGTGAGAGCAGGCAGCTGCCTGGCCGGAGGGTGCAGAGGGGACAGTGAGAGTGGTCAGACAGGTGACAGCAGGCAGCTGCCTGGCTGGAGGGCACAGAGGGGACAGAATGCAAAGGGAATCCCGGCTTATCCATTCCCAGCTGCACCACACTGTGTTCCATGAACTGGGAAGGGCCCCTGCACCAGCACTGGGGTGCATGCAGCACATCATCTCCTTCAGTCATCTAAACTTGCAGGAAACAGAGAAACATCCCTTACTGGAGCCAGCAAGAAATTAGGCCACAGGAGTTAAATAAATACTACCCATTGTTTCTAAAAGTCTTTCCTTTCTTGCTTGCAAACCTACAAAACTTCTGTTCCAGATTTCAAACTCTCTGCTCTTCTTAGTGCCTCCCTCCTCCTCTACAGCTTCTTGGCACACTCAAGATAAATGCCATGCTCTTACTATCTAAAGATTATCCCAAGCAGCAGTTAATGCCACCTGGTAAACAAATAGTAAGACACTCCCATGTGACACCATATACACTCTGGACTGATATATTAATTTCTCTGCACCCCAAGGTCAAGCTCACCCACTCAGCTTTGGGGCTCTCAAACCAGACTGTTCAGTATATTGTACCTAAACACACTACATAAAGCATTTCACTTGATCAGATAGTACTAAATTATTTCTGTTCCTCTAACCACACAAATCAGATTTAACCAGTAAGGTACTTAAAACAATGCCAGATGCTATTCATTGATCCACGCTAAGAATTCCAACCTGTCCAACACTGACAGAGTTAAGCTGATTATTCAGTGTTTTTCCAGTGCCTCACAAGTCAGGTTCCCAGTCTCCAACAAAGCTAATAAGAAGCTTTTTAGGGAAAAAACGAAATTGCAAAATGTTCTTTAACACAGTTAAAAGCAGGGGAGAGAAAAGAAAATCTATGTGTTTTTTTCTACTTCTTTTATATAAAAACCCAGCCAAGTTCTAGAAGGTATCTTGCCAAATGTGTTTTGCTTGTTTTCAAGACTCTTCTCATTGTTCCATTTTATTCTCTTTCCTTTTCCTCTGACACCACTCAAAGCCAGAACACTTTCATGAGATCTCCCTAGGTTAACTAAAGGTAGTATTAACAAACCTCAGTATTTTTATTCCAAAAGAAGCTTAATATGAACACCCATAACTATTTAAGGACTGCCACTAGACAGTATTAAGCTGATTTAACAAAGTAAAAGCACATGAAGAACCACTTCAATTAAAAATCAGTCTATCATTTACCTTCCTGTTTTTAATTAGCTATTTTTGGCTGAATGACTAGTAAGAGGAAAACAAATACATAATCATACCACACACTGGCAGTTTAGAGATGGGGTTTTCTGCTGCTGCTGCACTAACTGATAAATGAGGGGGTTTAATGTTCACAGACATGAGCTAAAGAGCATCATGACAACCTTGCATTGGACATTTCTGGAAATCCAAACAACCCACCCCTGCAAGGAGCTGCAGTTCTATTTCTGTGGGCTTATATTCAACCTCAAAGCAATGGCACAGGGGCTCATGAGCCAATTCCACCAAAAACTGCAACTTCACACTTCATCTTGATGACTCTGAGTTTTGCACTTTTAGAAAGTCATAATAAACAATAAAAAACTGTTTGCAGAAATATGTTTTGAAGAATACTCTTAGACAAACAGGTTTCAATTAGGCAACCACGTCCCATTAACCATTTACTAGTACTTTTGCTTAATACAAATTTGCAACAGTTTGACCTGACTACACATCAAATCCTCCTCTAAATAAATATTAACTTTTCACCAAAAGGCATGCCTGAAACCCAAGTACAAAACTGTACCTGCCATGGATCCAGCCATTAATCGATGCACATGCCCCGAAATCCCGAGTTGTTTCTTTATTACCTACAAAATACAGAACATTTCCAACAGCCACATATCAGAAAATACAGCAAAGTTTATCACCACATTAATGCAAACTCTGCAGCAGTCTCCAACAAGTTTACAATGCTCCAAATTCAATCCAGAGCATTTAATTGCTTTTAAAGGAATGTTTTGAACACTGCTGCTGTTTCCAATTTCTGATTAAAAACGTGAAAAGTGCCAAAATTCTACTAACAAGGCAAAACAATGAGTTGAAAGTATTTGCACTATTCACTTCAGAAATTAGATTAATTATTTATTTACTTATCATTAACGTGTGTCAAACAAGGCAAACTGAAAACTATCCTTGTAAAGAGCAAAGGACACTGAGCAAAGTTAAAAAGTGAGAAGAGTCGATTTTTCCTCCATGCACACCATGTAAAACACTCCCATAAAGATTTTTAACTGGATTAAAAAAAAGGAGGGAAAAAAAAGAGAGAAAAATAGGACAAATATCTCAGAGGAAGTTACATTATAGCCCAGAAGGAAGTTAGAAATTGCTTTCCAAACTTTTCCCAAATAGCTGAGACTACTTAAGAAGCACTTTCTGCTATAAAGATCATTTCATATCTTCCTCCTTTAAGAAATTTTTCTTTCACACATCCATGTAAAACCTCATGAGCATTTCCTGTCAATTAATAGCTAAAGGAAACTGCTGTGATGCCAGCTGGTTTCTTGAAATTGTTTACAGATTTATACATCATTTCAATGTAAAGCACAGCATGCAGTCTTGTATTCCACAAGACATAAAACATGCACAGATCAACAGCATTTGTGATGAAAAAAAGAACCTACAAAACCCAGTACAGTTACTTTATATCAGTATCAGTCTTCTGAAATCTGATCTTTAGGGAAGGAAATCACAGTTTCAATCTTACATAAATATAAGAGAGGTTTCATTTTATATTTTGTTCCTACATTATTCAAGTGCTATCTTATGGCAATACAATCAGCAGTAGATTTTAGATTACCTTTAGCTTTCATTTAAAAAAAAAAGTATTATTCTCAATAATACCAAGCTACAAAAAAGTACAAAAACCAGTGGGAATCTTAAAAATTTCTCTATTGCCCTGAACTTTCAATGGTTAGATTCAGATAAAAGTAAGCAACCTTAGAGAGGACATGCAGCTAATTAATAAGACACAAAAGTTTCAGTGTTAGTTTGAATCACTCAATGAGTCTGTATTCACTGTAGGCAGACAAAAAAAAAAAAAAGAAAAGGAAAACAAACTAAATTCAACTACCTTTTTGTACTGGTCAAAGGCCATAAACTGAATAGCACCATACGGAAAGATTCTAATCATCATTGCCCCGTTTCCTTTGTACAGCCCAAGGTAACCTTCCTTTTTGGGGACAGCACACAACGTGGAAAACACTCCTGCCAGCAACACAAAAAAAGGTATTTAACACTGGGGGAAGGAACAAAAATCAAGCAAATCCTACTGACAGTAAGAAAGTACACACAGAAAGCTGAGGCTGCATCGTGCTGCTCATGTAACTGTGGAGGGCAGGAACCCACTTTCACTGCCCAAACACTGCCGGAAGGGAGAGGTGTGAGGTGAAGTTTTATTGGCTTTCTCACCTCCCAGACTCAGTGACCCTCTCTCTGAATTCACTCACTCGGGCCCCAGGACTTGCCTGGCCTGAGAGCAACCCCACTGCAGGTGCCACCACCCACAGCACCGAATGTCACTGATAGAGAGAGCACACTGCCTGACCTGCAGTTCAGACAATTCAAAACACAGAAATAAACACTGCCAAGTCTAAAACCACGGGAAAACAATCTGATAGTGCTACATGCTAAATTACAGGTGAAATGCCATCACTGAGGAAATGAAGTAAACAAGATTCCTGAACACCTCACACTCCTTGTTCCCTGAGACGCAAGAAGCAGCAATCCTACTCCCTTTTAATAGGTAGGAAATAATGCAAGGTCACAAAGTATGGGCAAACCCCATAGTTTTACTATAAACATTAGTTATGCAAAACTGCTATCAAATTGACTTACTAATTTTTTTCTAAGGAATAAACTGTGACAGTTTTCATTCATATGCAACTACTAAATAATGTAAGAGCTGAACATGAAAAAAGCTTACACATTTATCTTGCTTTCAGGCAGAGAAAAAAGAGTAGCTGATGAACTTTCCCTTGGCATTTAAATAAAACAAGCATTAATTAGTTTCTGGGGTTCTAAGAATATGAATACATTACTGCAGCTTGTTAATATGTTATTGCATATTAATATATTATTACATATTATTTTATAGTAAATGTATTTTTAAGATGTCATGCTTATTACATGCCTCTGAACACACTTATGCCATGACTAGAATTTTTCTCTATGCTGCAATGATGAGTTACTGCTCTTATTTCTCAGAACACATGCTCCCAGATCCACATGGCACGAACTCCACAGAACAAGGGCAGGAAAAACATGCAGCAAGGACCTCAATGAACTGATCCATCATGTCTCTGCACTTACAGGTACCTCATCCATATAATTGTCTCTTTTGCCAATATGTAATATGGACATGGATTCAAATCAGACACATTTCAAATAATCAGCATCATCTCTCACACCCTAAGTAGGGAAGAACATGAGATTTTACTTGCTAGTTGTGTCATGGTACAAAGCAAACAGAAAATGAGGATTTAAAATCTCAGTCAAACCAATTATGTCACCCTTCCTAGGTGAAATAATCTTCTTAGACTGCAGATTTGAGTGCATACTTAGGTGTCTGTATCACTGAAACACCACATCACTTGTGCATCCCTTTCTGCCACAGTGAAGTCAATCTATATCCAGTAAATTCTGTTTCAAGATTTGTTTTTCCAGCTTTTAAAAAACATTAGTGGCTAAGCTAAAAATTCTTAAGTTTAATTACATGTAAATTAGCCAACAAAATACGACATATTTCAGTCGCATATGACATAAGGTACCTCAAATACTCTGCACAAGAGGGCACTGTTACAGCCCTCAGAGAACAGTTCTGAACACGTGAGTTTGTTGTCTCACCATGATGCAACACAGACCCCCTGCACCTCACACCAACACAAACCCGCTGCTCTCCTCAATCCCCGGCCACGCCGCTGTCTGGGGGTCTTGTCATTTGAAAAGCAGGGACCCCACAGCCCCTGGGAACTGGCAACCACTGCGGCACAGCTTTTACAGAGTGATCCAAGCTCTGAAGCTGCAATCACCAGCCTCCTGCTGGTGTCTGTAAGGGAAGATCAAGCCCAGATCTTACATGCCTTATTGAGGATTATTTTGACATCTCCATCTCTAACACATTGACCAATACCACAACTTACACAAGGCTTTGTTTTTCTTTTCAAACACTAACAAAACATGGCACAGAGCCTGACCAGACAGATACAATCTTCTGTCTGACGAGCACCTTTTTTATCAGTCTCATCATTGGATAAAACAACATACCCAAACCATATGCATTGCATGTAAACCCAGAAATGAGACCCACAGCAGCCATCTTACCTAGATGTTTGTAATGGTGGTTATGAGCTTGCAGCAAAATCTTTACTCGATCCAGTGGTGCAGTAGTTGTTTTGGCACAACATCCTGCAACACCTTTCCAAGAGGGGAAACAGAAAAGTGACAGGATGCAAAAAGTTCTTTAGGTCAGCAGTTAAACAAGGGATTTTTCTAATCTATTTAGCTCAGTTACCAAATGGAAAAAGCCCCAATGACAACAGCTTCCATTAGATGTTACAAAGCCCCTAAAGCCTTAATGAAATGTATAAGCTACTTTTCCTGTTTACAAAAACCCAGGCCACTGTGCGACTCAGCAGCTGAGGTCACAGCAGAAGGAACTTTCCTGAAAGTTACTCAAGAGATTTCCGCCCTGTGCCGTCCTTCCCTTGTGCATAAAACAGCCCCTGCAGCTCTCCCCAAGAGGTAGGCTACATGTCTGCAGCGTACCCCGCGCTGCTTCGGAGAGCGAGAGCCAACAGCGAGCGCGCCGTCATGAGAGAACTTAAAATAAACTCAGCTTTCTGAAACCAGACAGCTGGGACAACACCCTATGGGAGAACAAATAGGCTTATTGTGTACGAGGTTACCAGCGCGGGGTGGTGTTTGCCAGGCCAGCTCGCCACTTCACACCGGCAGCGGCAACAGTTCGGGCTGGGATAACCCGCCCTCCCCGAGCACCCTGACGAGGGTTCGGGCTCTGGGCACACCGAGCTGGCGGCTGCGGGGCCCTGCGCCGGCGCTGACTGACACACGTGCGAGTCTCTGGCGTGCAGCGAGGGGAAAAGGCAAAGCGAGTTGCGGGCAGCAGCGCTCGGGGCCGCCGGCACAGCACGGCCCGGCCGGCCCGAGGGGCACCCACCTCCGGCGATGAAGGAGCGCAGCCAGTAGAAGTCGCGGCGGGCCGGGGGCAGCGCGGCCGCGGGGGACGCCATGGGCAGGGCAGGGCTGGGCAGCGCTGGCCGCGGGCGGCGGCGGCTCCGCAGCGCTCGGTGCCGCCCGCCGGCCCCGCCGCAAGGGCGCAGGGGCGGAGCGCGGGCCGGCCCGCCGCACCCAGCGCGGCGCCGGCGGGTAGCGGCAGAGCCCCCGGCCCCCCCCGCGGCCCCGCGGAACCCCGCCGGCCGGGCATCATCCAGCC